>JAKVIS010004873.1:0-13101 GCA_033119425.1 Bufotes viridis
GATTCCTTGCTGTGGGACCTCTCTCCTCTGTCTGGGTGCTGGGCTGAAATAACTGAAAGTGGCCTTCTCCAGTGGTGGGTGATATGACGCATGATTCCTTGCTGTGGGACCTCTCTCCTCTGTCTGGGTGCTGGGGCCGAAATAACTGAAAGTGGCCTTCTCCGGTGGTGGGTGATATGACGCATGATTCCTTGCTGTGGGACCTCTCTCCTCTGTCTGGGTGCTGGGCCGAAATAACTGAAAGTGGCCTTCTCCAGTGGTGGGTGATATGACGCATGATTCCTTGCTGTGGGACCTCTCTCGTCTGTCTGGGTGCTTGGGCTGAAATAACTGAAAGTGGCCTTCTCCGGTGGTGGGTGATATGACGCATGATTCCTTGCTGTGGGACCTCTCTCCTCTGTCTGGGTGCTGTGTCCGAAATAACTGAAAGTGGCCTTCTCCAGTGGTGGGTGATATGACGCTTGATTCCTTGCTGTGGGACCTCTTTCCTCGGTCTGGGTACCTGGCTTAAATAACTGAAAGTGGCCTTCTCCAGTGGTGGGTGATATGACGCATGATTCTTTGCTGTGGGACCTCTCTCATCTGTCTGGGTGCTGTGTCCGAAATATCTGAAAGTGGCCTTCTCCAGTGGTGTGTGATATGACGCATGATTCCTTGCTGTGGGACCTCTCTCCTCTGTCTGGGTGCTGTGTCCGAAATATCTGAAAGTGGCCTTCTCCAGTGGTGGGTGATATGACGCATGATTCCTTGCTGTGGGACCTCTCTCCTCTGTCTGGGTGCTGGGGCCGAAATAACTGAAAGTGGCCTTCTCCAGTGGTGGGTGATATGACGCATGATTCCTTACTGTGGGACCTCTCTCCTCTGTCTGGGGTCTGGGTGCTGGGACCAAAATAACTGAAAGTGGCCTTCTCCAGTGGTGGGTGATATGATGCATGATTCCTTGCTGAGGGACCTCTCTCCTCTGTCTGGGTGCTGGGCCGAAATAACTGAAAGTTGGCTTCTCCAGTGGTGGGTGATTTGACGCATGATTCCTTGCTGTGGGACCTCTCTCCTCTTTCTGGGTGCTGGGTCTGAAATAACTGAAAGTGGCCTTCTCCAGTGGTGGGAGATATGACACATGATTCCTTGCTGTGGGACCTCTCTCCTCTGTCTGGGTGCTGGGTCCGAAATAACTGAAAGTGGCCTTCTCCAGTGGTGGGTGACATGACGCTTGATTCCTTGCTGTGGGACCTCTTTCCTCGGTCTGGGTACCTGGCTTAAATAACTGAAAGTGGCCTTCTCCAGTGGTGGGTGATATGACGCATGATTCTTTGCTGTGGGACCTCTCTCCTCTGTCTGGGTGCTGGGGCCGAAATAACTGAAAGTGGCCTTCTCCGGTGGTGGGTGATATGACGCATGATTCCTTGCTGTGGGACCTCTCTCCTCTGTCTGGGTGCTGGGGCATAAATAACTGAAAGTGGCCTTCTCCGGTGGTGGGTGATATGACGCATGATTCCTTGCTGTGGGACCTCTCTCCTCTGTCTGGGTGCTGGGGCCGAAATAACTGACAGTGGCCTTCTCCGGTGGTGGGAGATATGACGCATGATTCCTTGCTGTGGGACCTCTCTCCTCTGTCTGGGTGCTGGGCCGAAATAACTGAAAGTGGCCTTCTCCAGTGGTGGGTGATATGACGCATGATTCCTTGCTGTGGGACCTCTCTCCTCTGTCTGGGTGCTTGGGCTGAAATAACTGAAAGTGGCCTTCTCCAGTGGTGGGTGATATGACGCATGATTCCTTGCTGTGGGACCTCTCTCCTCTGTCTGGGTGCTGGGGCCGAAATAACTGAAAGTGGCCTTCTCCAGTGGTGGGTGATATGACGCATGATTCCTTGCTGTGGGACCTCTCTCCTCTGTCTGGGTGCTTGGGCAGAAATAACTGAAAGTGGCCTTCTCCAGTGGTGGGTGATATGACGCATGATTCCTTGCTGTGGGACCTCTCTCCTCTGTCTGGGTGCTGGGCTGAAATAACTGAAAGTGGCCTTCTCCAGTGGTGGGTGATATGACGCATGATTCCTTGCTGTGGGACCTCTCTCCTCTGTCTGGGTGCTGGGCCGAAATAACTGAAAGTGGCCTTCTCCAGTGGTGGGTGATATGACGCATGATTCCTTGCTGTGGGACCTCTCTCCTCTGTCTGGGTGCTGGGTCCGAAATAACTGAAAGTGGCCTTCTCCAGTGGTGGGTGATATGACGCATGATTCCTTGCTGTGGGACCTCTCTCCTCTGTCTGGGTGCCTGGGACCAAAATAACTGAAAGTGGCCTTCTCCAGTGGTGGGTGATATGACGCATGATTCCTTGCTGTGGGACCTCTCTCCTCTGTCTGGGTGCTGGGCCGAAATAACTGAAAGTGGCCTTCTCCAGTGGTGGGTGATATGACGCATGATTCCTTGCTGTGGGACCTCTCTCCTCTGTCTGGGTGCTGGGTCCGAAATAACTGAAAGTGGCCTTCTCCAGTGGTGGGTGATATGACGCATGATTCCTTGCTGTGGGACCTCTCTCCTCTGTCTGGGTGCCTGGGCCGAAATAACTGAAAGTGGCCTTCTCCAGTGGTGGGTGATATGACGCATGATTCCTTGCTGTGGGACCTCTCTCCTCTGTCTGGGTGCTGGGCCGAAATAACTGAAAGTGGCCTTCTCCAGTGGTGGGTGATATGACGCATGATTCCTTGCTGTGGGACCTCTCTCCTCTGTCTGGGTGCTGGGGCCGAAATAACTGAAAGTGGCCTTCTCCAGTGGTGGGTGATATGACGCATGATTCCTTGCTGTGGGACCTCTCTCCTCTGTCTGGGTGCTGGGTCCGAAATAACTGAAAGTGGCCTTCTCCAGTGGTGGGTGATATGACGCATGATTCCTTGCTGTGGGACCTCTCTCCTCTGTCTGGGGTCTGGGTGCTGGGACCAAAATAACTGAAAGTGGCCTTCTCCAGTGGTGGGTGATATGATGCATGATTCCTTGCTGTGGGACCTCTCTCCTCTGTCTGGGTGCTGGGCCGAAATAACTGAAAGTGGCCTTCTCCAGTGGTGGGTGATATGACGCATGATTCCTTGCTGTGGGACCTCTCTCCTCTGTCTGGGTGCTGGGTCTGAAATAACTGAAAGTGGCCTTCTCCAGTGGTGGGTGATATGACGCATGATTCCTTGCTGTGGGACCTCTCTCCTCTGTCTGGGTGCTGGGCCGAAATAACTGAAAGTGGCCTTCTCCAGTGGTGGGTGATATGACGCATGATTCCTTGCTGTGGGACCTCTCTCCTCTGTCTGGGTGCTGGGCCGAAATAACTGAAAGTGGCCTTCTCCAGTGGTGGGTGATATGACGCATGATTCCTTGCTGTGGGACCTCTCTCCTCTGTCTGGGTGCTGGGGCCGAAATAACTGAAAGTGGCCTTCTCCGGTGGTGGGTGATATGACGCATGATTCCTTGCTGTGGGACCTCTCTCCTCTGTCTGGGTGCTGGGGCATAAATAACTGAAAGTGGCCTTCTCCGGTGGTGGGTGATATGACGCATGATTCCTTGCTGTGGGACCTCTCTCCTCTGTCTGGGTGCTGGGGCCGAAATAACTGACAGTGGCCTTCTCGGGTGGTGGGAGATATGACGCATGATTCCTTGCTGTGGGACCTCTCTCCTCTGTCTGGGTGCTGGGCCGAAATAACTGAAAGTGGCCTTCTCCAGTGGTGGGTGATATGACGCATGATTCCTTGCTGTGGGACCTCTCTCCTCTGTCTGGGTGCTTGGGCTGAAATAACTGAAAGTGGCCTTCTCCAGTGGTGGGTGATATGACGCATGATTCCTTGCTGTGGGACCTCTCTCCTCTGTCTGGGTGCTGGGGCCGAAATAACTGAAAGTGGCCTTCTCCAGTGGTGGGTGATATGACGCATGATTCCTTGCTGTGGGACCTCTCTCCTCTGTCTGGGTGACTGGGCAGAAATAACTGAAAGTGGCCTTCTCCAGTGGTGGGTGATATGACGCATGATTCCTTGCTGTGGGACCTCTCTCCTCTGTCTGGGTGCTGGGCCGAAATAACTGAAAGTGGCCTTCTCCAGTGGTGGGTGATATGACGCATGATTCCTTGCTGTGGGACCTCTCTCCTCTGGTCTGGGTGCTGGGCCGAAATAACTGAAAGTGGCCTTCTCCAGTGGTGGGTGATATGACGCATGATTCCTTGCTGTGGGACCTCTCTCCTCTGTCTGGGTGCTGGGCCGAAATAACTGAAAGTGGCCTTCTCCAGTGGTGGGTGATATGACGCATGATTCCTTGCTGTGGGACCTCTCTCCTCTGTCTGGGTGCTTGGGCTGAAATAACTGAAAGTGGCCTTCTCCGGTGGTGGGTGATATGACGCATGATTCCTTGCTGTGGGACCTCTCTCCTCTGTCTGGGTGGCTGTGCAAAAATAACTGAAAGTGGCCTTCTCCAGTTGTGGGTGATATGACGCATGATTCCTTGCTGTGGGACCTCTCTCCTCTGTCTGGGTGCTGGGGCCGAAATAACTGAAAGTGGCCTTCTCCAGTGGTGGGTGATATGACGCATGATTCCTTGCTGTGGGACCTCTCTCCTCTGTCTGGGTGCTGGGGCTTAAATAACTGAAAGTGGCCTTCTCCAGTGGTGGGTGATATGACGCATGATTCCTTGCTGTGGGACCTCTCTCCTCTGTCTGTGTGCTGGGGCCGAAATAACTGACAGTGGCCTTCTCCGGTGGTGGGAGATATGACGCATGATTCCTTGCTGTGGGACCTCTCTCCTCTGTCTGGGTGCTGGGCCGAAATAACTGAAAGTGGCCTTCTCCAGTGGTGGGTGATATGACGCATGATTCCTTGCTGTGGGACCTCTCTCCTCTGTCTGGGTGCTTGGGCTGATATAACTGAAAGTGGCCTTCTCCGGTGGTGGGTGATATGACGCATGATTCCTTGCTGTGGGACCTCTCTCCTCTGTCTGGGTGCTGTGTCCGAAATAACTGAAAGTGGCCTTCTCCAGTGGTGGGTGATATGATGCTTGATTCCTTGCTGTGGGACCTCTTTCCTCGGTCTGGGTACCTGGCTTAAATAACTGAAAGTGGCCTTCTCCAGTGGTGGGTGATATGACGCATGATTCTTTGCTGTGGGACCTCTCTCATCTGTCTGGGTGCTGTGTCCGAAATATCTGAAAGTGGCCTTCTCCAGTGGTGTGTGATATGACGCATGATTCCTTGCTGTGGGACCTCTCTCCTCTGTCTGGGTGCTGTGTCCTAAATATCTGAAAGTGGCCTTCTCCAGTGGTGGGTGATATGACGCATGATTCCTTGCTGTGGGACCTCTCTCCTCTGTCTGGGTGCTGGGTCCGAAATAACTGAAAGTGGCCTTCTCCAGTGGTGGGTGATATGACGCATGATTCCTTACTGTGGGACCTCTCTCCTCTGTCTGGGGTCTGGGTGCTGGGACCAAAATAACTGAAAGTGGCCTTCTCCAGTGGTGGGTGATATGATGCATGATTCCTTGCTGAGGGACCTCTCTCCTCTGTCTGGGTGCTGGGCCGAAATAACTGAAAGTTGGCTTCTCCAGTGGTGGGTGATTTGACGCATGATTCCTTGCTGTGGGACCTCTCTCCTCTTTCTGGGTGCTGGGTCTGAAATAACTGAAAGTGGCCTTCTCCAGTGGTGGGAGATATGACACATGATTCCTTGCTGTGGGACCTCTCTCCTCTGTCTGGGTGCTGGGTCCGAAATAACTGAAAGTGGCCTTCTCCAGTGGTGGGTGACATGACGCTTGATTCCTTGCTGTGGGACCTCTTTCCTCGGTCTGGGTACCTGGCTTAAATAACTGAAAGTGGCCTTCTCCAGTGGTGGGTGATATGACGCATGATTCTTTGCTGTGGGACCTCTCTCCTCTGTCTGGGTGCTGGGGCCGAAATAACTGAAAGTGGCCTTCTCCGGTGGTGGGTGATATGACGCATGATTCCTTGCTGTGGGACCTCTCTCCTCTGTCTGGGTGCTGGGGCATAAATAACTGAAAGTGGCCTTCTCCGGTGGTGGGTGATATGACGCATGATTCCTTGCTGTGGGACCTCTCTCCTCTGTCTGGGTGCTGGGGCCGAAATAACTGACAGTGGCCTTCTCCGGTGGTGGGAGATATGACGCATGATTCCTTGCTGTGGGACCTCTCTCCTCTGTCTGGGTGCTGGGCCGAAATAACTGAAAGTGGCCTTCTCCAGTGGTGGGTGATATGACGCATGATTCCTTGCTGTGGGACCTCTCTCCTCTGTCTGGGTGCTGGGCCGAAATAACTGAAAGTGGCCTTCTCCAGTGGTGGGTGATATGACGCATGATTCCTTGCTGTGGGACCTCTCTCCTCTAGTCTGGGTGCTGGGCCGAAATAACTGAAAGTGGCCTTCTCCAGTGGTGGGTGATATGACGCATGATTCCTTGCTGTGGGACCTCTCTCCTCTGTCTGGGTGCCTGGGCTGAAATAACTGAAAGTGGCCTTCTCCAGTGGTGGGTGATATGACGCATGATTCCTTGCTGTGGGACCTCTTTCCTCTGTCTGGGTACCTGGCTTAAATAACTGAAAGTGGCCTTCTCCAGTGGTGGGTGATATGACGCATGATTCCTTGCTGTGGGACCTCTCTCCTCTGTCTGGGTGCTGGGTCCGAAATAACTGAAAGTGGCCTTCTCCAGTGGTGGGTGATATGACGCATGATTCCTTGCTGTGGGACCTCTCTCCTCTGTCTGGGTGCTGGGTCCGAAATAACTGAAAGTGGCCTTCTCCAGTGGTGGGTGATATGACGCATGATTCCTTGCTGTGGGACCTCTCTCCTCTGTCTGGGGTCTGGGTGCTGGGACCAAAATAACTGAAAGTGGCCTTCTCCAGTGGTGGGTGATATGATGCATGATTCCTTGCTGAGGGACCTCTCTCCTCTGTCTGGGTGCTGGGCCGAAATAACTGAAAGTTGGCTTCTCCAGTGGTGGGTGATTTGACGCATGATTCCTTGCTGTGGGACCTCTCTCCTCTTTCTGGGTGCTGGGTCTGAAATAACTGAAAGTGGCCTTCTCCAGTGGTGGGAGATATGACACATGATTCCTTGCTGTGGGACCTCTCTCCTCTGTCTGGGTGCTGGGTCCGAAATAACTGAAAGTGGCCTTCTCCAGTGGTGGGTGATATGACGCTTGATTCCTTGCTGTGGGACCTCTTTCCTCGGTCTGGGTACCTGGCTTAAATAACTGAAAGTGGCCTTCTCCAGTGGTGGGTGATATGACGCATGATTCTTTGCTGTGGGACCTCTCTCCTCTGTCTGGGTGCTGGGGCCGAAATAACTGAAAGTGGCCTTCTCCGGTGGTGGGTGATATGACGCATGATTCCTTGCTGTGGGACCTCTCTCCTCTGTCTGGGTGCTGGGGCATAAATAACTGAAAGTGGCCTTCTCCGGTGGTGGGTGATATGACGCATGATTCCTTGCTGTGGGACCTCTCTCCTCTGTCTGGGTGCTGGGGCCGAAATAACTGACAGTGGCCTTCTCCAGGTGGTGGGAGATATGACGCATGATTCCTTGCTGTGGGACCTCTCTCCTCTGTCTGGGTGCTGGGCCGAAATAACTGAAAGTGGCCTTCTCCAGTGGTGGGTGATATGACGCATGATTCCTTGCTGTGGGACCTCTCTCCTCTGTCTGGGTGCTGGGTCTGAAATAACTGAAAGTGGCCTTCTCCAGTGGTGGGTGATATGACGCATGATTCCTTGCTGTGGGACCTCTCTCCTCTGTCTGGGTGCTTGGGCTGAAATAACTGAAAGTGGCCTTCTCCAGTGGTGGGTGATATGACGCATGATTCCTTGCTGTGGGACCTCTCTCCTCTGTCTGGGTGCTGGGCCGAAATAACTGAAAGTGGCCTTCTCCAGTGGTGGGTGATATGACGCATGATTCCTTGCTGTGGGACCTCTCTCCTCTGTCTGGGTGCTGGGCCGAAATAACTGAAAGTGGCCTTCTCCAGTGGTGGGTGATATGACGCATGATTCCTTGCTGTGGGACCTCTCTCCTCTGTCTGGGTGCTGGGCCGAAATAACTGAAAGTGGCCTTCTCCAGTGGTGGGTGATATGACGCATGATTCCTTGCTGTGGGACCTCTCTCCTCTGTCTGGGTGCTGGGGCCGAAATAACTGAAAGTGGCCTTCTCCAGTGGTGGGTGATATGACGCATGATTCCTTGCTGTGGGACCTCTCTCCTCTGTCTGGGTGCTGGGCCGAAATAACTGAAAGTGGCCTTCTCCAGTGGTGGGTGATATGACGCATGATTCCTTGCTGTGGGACCTCTCTCCTCTGTCTGGGTGCTGGGTCCGAAATAACTGAAAGTGGCCTTCTCCAGTGGTGGGTGATATGACGCATGATTCCTTGCTGTGGGACCTCTCTCCTCTGTCTGGGTGCTGGGCTGAAATAACTGAAAGTGGCCTTCTCCAGTGGTGGGTGATATGACGCATGATTCCTTGCTGTGGGACCTCTCTCCTCTGTCTGGGTGCTGGGGCCGAAATAACTGAAAGTGGCCTTCTCCAGTGGTGGGTGATATGACGCATGATTCCTTGCTGTGGGACCTCTCTCCTCTGTCTGGGTGCTGGGCCGAAATAACTGAAAGTGGCCTTCTCCAGTGGTGGGTGATATGACGCATGATTCCTTGCTGTGGGACCTCTCTCCTCTGTCTGGGTGCTGGGGCTGAAATAACTGAAAGTGGCCTTCTCCGGTGGTGGGTGATATGACGCATGATTCCTTGCTGTGGGACCTCTCTCCTCTGTCTGGGTGCTGGGTCCGAAATAACTGAAAGTGGCCTTCTCCAGTGGTGGGTGATATGACGCTTGATTCCTTGCTGTGGGACCTCTTTCCTCGGTCTGGGTACCTGGCTTAAATAACTGAAAGTGGCCTTCTCCAGTGGTGGGTGATATGACGCATGATTCCTTGCTGTGGGACCTCTCTCCTCTGTCTGGGTGCTGTGGCCGAAATAACTGAAAGTGGCCTTCTCCAGTGGTGGGTGATATGACGCATGATTCCTTGCTGTGGGACCTCTCTCCTCTGTCTGGGTGCTGGGTCCGAAATAACTGAAAGTGGCCTTCTCCAGTGGTGGGTGATATGACGCATGATTCCTTGCTGTGGGACCTCTCTCCTCTGTCTGGGTGCTGGGTCCGAAATAACTGAAAGTGGCCTTCTCCAGTGGTGGGTGATATGACGCATGATTCCTTGCTGTGGGACCTCTCTCCTCTGTCTGGGGTCTGGGTGCTGGGACCAAAATAACTGAAAGTGGCCTTCTCCAGTGGTGGGTGATATGATGCATGATTCCTTGCTGAGGGACCTCTCTCCTCTGTCTGGGTGCTGGGCCGAAATAACTGAAAGTTGGCCTTCTCCAGTGGTGGGTGATTTGACGCATGATTCCTTGCTGTGGGACCTCTCTCCTCTTTCTGGGTGCTGGGTCTGAAATAACTGAAAGTGGCCTTCTCCAGTGGTGGGAGATATGACACATGATTCCTTGCTGTGGGACCTCTCTCCTCTGTCTGGGTGCTGGGTCTGAAATAACTGAAAGTGGCCTTCTCCAGTGGTGGGTGACATGACGCTTGATTCCTTGCTGTGGGACCTCTTTCCTCGGTCTGGGTACCTGGCTTAAATAACTGAAAGTGGCCTTCTCCAGTGGTGGGTGATATGACGCATGATTCTTTGCTGTGGGACCTCTCTCCTCTGTCTGGGTGCTGGGGCCGAAATAACTGAAAGTGGCCTTCTCCGGTGGTGGGTGATATGACGCATGATTCCTTGCTGTGGGACCTCTCTCCTCTGTCTGGGTGCTGGGGCATAAATAACTGAAAGTGGCCTTCTCCGGTGGTGGGTGATATGACGCATGATTCCTTGCTGTGGGACCTCTCTCCTCTGTCTGGGTGCTGGGGCCGAAATAACTGACAGTGGCCTTCTCCGGTGGTGGGAGATATGACGCATGATTCCTTGCTGTGGGACCTCTCTCCTCTGTCTGGGTGCTGGGCCGAAATAACTGAAAGTGGCCTTCTCCAGTGGTGGGTGATATGACGCATGATTCCTTGCTGTGGGACCTCTCTCCTCTGTCTGGGTGCTTGGGCTGAAATAACTGAAAGTGGCCTTCTCCGGTGGTGGGTGATATGACGCATGATTCCTTGCTGTGGGACCTCTCTCCTCTGTCTGGGTGCTGGGGCCGAAATAACTGAAAGTGGCCTTCTCCGGTGGTGGGTGATATGACGCATGATTCCTTGCTGTGGGACCTCTCTCCTCTGTCTGGGTGCTTGGGCAAAAATAACTGAAAGTGGCCTTCTCCAGTGGTGGGTGATATGACGCATGATTCCTTGCTGTGGGACCTCTCTCCTCTGTCTGGGTGCTGGGCCGAAATAACTGAAAGTGGCCTTCTCCAGTGGTGGGTGATATGACGCATGATTCCTTGCTGTGGGACCTCTCTCCTCTGGTCTGGGTGCTGGGCCGAAATAACTGAAAGTGGCCTTCTCCAGTGGTGGGTGATATGACGCATGATTCCTTGCTGTGGGACCTCTCTCCTCTGTCTGGGTGCTGGGCCGAAATAACTGAAAGTGGCCTTCTCCAGTGGTGGGTGATATGACGCATGATTCCTTGCTGTGGGACCTCTCTCCTCTGTCTGGGTGCTTGGGCTGAAATAACTGAAAGTGGCCTTCTCCAGTGGTGGGTGATATGACGCATGATTCCTTGCTGTGGGACCTCTCTCCTCTGTCTGGGTGCTGGGCCGAAATAACTGAAAGTGGCCTTCTCCAGTGGTGGGTGATATGACGCATGATTCCTTGCTGTGGGACCTCTCTCCTCTGTCTGGGTGCTGGGGCAGAAATAACTGAAAGTGGCCTTCTCCAGTGGTGGGTGATATGACGCATGATTCCTTGCTGTGGGACCTCTCTCCTCTGTCTGGGTGCTGGGGCCGAAATAACTGAAAGTGGCCTTCTCCAGTGGTGGGTGATATGACGCATGATTCCTTGCTGTGGGACCTCTCTCCTCTGTCTGGGTGCTGGGGCCGAAATAACTGAAAGTGGCCTTCTCCAGTGGTGGGTGATATGACGCATGATTCCTTGCTGTGGGACCTCTCTCCTCTGTCTGGGTGCTGGGCCGAAATAACTGAAAGTGGCCTTCTCCAGTGGTGGGTGATATGACGCATGATTCCTTGCTGTGGGACCTCTCTCCTCTGTCTGGGTGCTTGGGCTGAAATAACTGAAAGTTGGCTTCTCCAGTGGTGGGTGATTTGACGCATTATTCCTTGCTGTGGGACCTCTCTCCTCTGTCTGGGTGCTGGGTCCGAAATAACTGAAAGTGGCCTTCTCCAGTGGTGGGTGATATGACGCTTGATTCCTTGCTGTGGGACCTCTTTCCTCGGTCTGGGTACCTGGCTTAAATAACTGAAAGTGGCCTTCTCCAGTGGTGGGTGATATGACGCATGATTCTTTGCTGTGGGACCTCTCTCCTCTGTCTGGGTGCTGTGTCCGAAATATCTGAAAGTGGCCTTCTCCAGTGATGGGTGATATGACGCATGATTCCTTGCTGTGGGACCTCTCTCCTCTGTCTGGGTGCTGGGTCCGAAATAACTGAAAGTGGCCTTCTCCAGTGGTGGGTGATATGACGCATGATTCCTTGCTGTGGGACCTCTCTCCTCTGTCTGGGTGCTGGGTCCGAAATAACTGAAAGTGGCCTTCTCCAGTGGTGGGTGATATGACGCATGATTCCTTACTGTGGGACCTCTCTCCTCTGTCTGGGGTCTGGGTGCTGGGACCAAAATAACTGAAAGTGGCCTTCTCCAGTGGTGGGTGATATGATGCATGATTCCTTGCTGAGGGACCTCTCTCCTCTGTCTGGGTGCTGGGCCGAAATAACTGAAAGTTGGCTTCTCCAGTGGTGGGTGATTTGACGCATGATTCCTTGCTGTGGGACCTCTCTCCTCTTTCTGGGTGCTGGGTCTGAAATAACTGAAAGTGGCCTTCTCCAGTGGTGGGAGATATGACACATGATTCCTTGCTGTGGGACCTCTCTCCTCTGTCTGGGTGCTGGGTCTGAAATAACTGAAAGTGGCCTTCTCCAGTGGTGGGTGACATGACGCTTGATTCCTTGCTGTGGGACCTCTTTCCTCGGTCTGGGTACCTGGCTTAAATAACTGAAAGTGGCCTTCTCCAGTGGTGGGTGATATGACGCATGATTCTTTGCTGTGGGACCTCTCTCCTCTGTCTGGGTGCTGGGGCCGAAATAACTGAAAGTGGCCTTCTCCGGTGGTGGGTGATATGACGCATGATTCCTTGCTGTGGGACCTCTCTCCTCTGTCTGGGTGCTGGGGCATAAATAACTGAAAGTGGCCTTCTCCGGTGGTGGGTGATATGACGCATGATTCCTTGCTGTGGGACCTCTCTCCTCTGTCTGGGTGCTGGGGCCGAAATAACTGACAGTGGCCTTCTCCGGTGGTGGGAGATATGACGCATGATTCCTTGCTGTGGGACCTCTCTCCTCTGTCTGGGTGCTGGGCCGAAATAACTGAAAGTGGCCTTCTCCAGTGGTGGGTGATATGACGCATGATTCCTTGCTGTGGGACCTCTCTCCTCTGTCTGGGTGCTTGGGCTGAAATAACTGAAAGTGGCCTTCTCCGGTGGTGGGTGATATGACGCATGATTCCTTGCTGTGGGACCTCTCTCCTCTGTCTGGGTGCTGGGGCCGAAATAACTGAAAGTGGCCTTCTCCGGTGGTGGGTGATATGACGCATGATTCCTTGCTGTGGGACCTCTCTCCTCTGTCTGGGTGGTTGGGCAAAAATAACTGAAAGTGGCCTTCTCCAGTTGTGGGTGATATGACGCATGATTCCTTGCTGTGGGACCTCTCTCCTCTGTCTGGGTGCTGGGCCGAAATAACTGAAAGTGGCCTTCTCCAGTGGTGGGTGATATGACACATGATTCCTTGCTGTGGGACCTGTATCCTCTGGTCTGGGTGCTGGGCCGAAATAACTGAAAGTGGCCTTCTCCAGTGGTGGGTGAAATGACGCATGATTCCTTGCTGTGGGACCTCTCTCCTCTGTCTGGGTGCTGGGTCGAAATAACTGAAAGTGGCCTTCTCCAGTGGTGGGTG
>JAKVIS010004874.1:0-13137 GCA_033119425.1 Bufotes viridis
AAAAATACAAAAGTTTCCGTTTCTCGTTCATAACCCAGTTCACACAATGCTCTGGGGAATTGAAAAACGCAATAAGAAAGAACTGGTCCATCCTGAAAAATGATCCAGTTCTCGGACCTGTAATTCCCGAACAACCACTGGTCATCTATAAAAGAGCACCCAACCTACAAAATAAATTAGTACACAGCGCCATCCGACCTGAGGAGGAAAATAAAAAAAGGAAAAATAGTTTCAATTGGTGTGGTTTCTGTATTGCCTGCAAAAATAGGAAAAGAACAGAGAGAGTACAAAATAGCACCACAGTATATATTGGTGTGAAAGAAAAACATCTGGAAATAGTGGGAGAGATGACATGCCATAGTAAAGGGGTCGTATATGTATTGGAGTGCCCATGTGGCCTCCAGTATGTAGGACGTACCATCAGACCCCTTAAGGTCCGGATACAGGAGCATATAAGGAATATCAAGAAAGGGCTTGAAAGCAATGGCGTCTCGGCACACTATAAAAAATGCCACCAAAAGAACCCAGAGGGACTGAAATTTATGGGGGTAGAATTGGTGAAAAACCACTGGAGGGGAGGTAGTTTTTTAGAGAAAATCAACAAAAAAGAGAGCAGGTGGATATATGAATTGAGCACGCTGCAACCTGGGGGCCTGAACTTAGATTTTGATTTGCAGGCAGTTTTAAATTAGACCCAGAAGTTGGCAGGATAACTGTCCCCATGTGAATTTGGACTTAGAGATCTGTGGCTTCCCATTAAAGAGATACAAGTGTAGGGTGAAGTATGAGGATAAAATAGGAGGCGTTTTAAATGACACGTCAGGTGCTTGATTGGTGCTAACCTGATGAATAAAAGAGAAGGGGGAGGGAGAGATGACGTGTGCCCCTGCCGAAGCTCAAGGAGCGAAACCTGGGTCGGGCAAAGGAAAAAGACACTGGGATTTTACATTGCGATTTTAAAGTGCATGTTTGAATTATTTGAATGAAAAGAAGTTGGGAACACTAGCAGACCCACCAGGTGTTGGTTGCATTTAAGTCCGCAGTTGAACCCTGTGTGCCGGCGTATGAACATGGACCTACGCCACGAGGAATCCAACAAACTGAGGAGGACTCCTCTGATACGCCTGTTGTCAGTAAAGTGCCGTGTAAGTACAATCTGTGCACTACGGGGCGGCATAATCATACGGATTTACACTATTGCATTCTTCCACTAATTTGCAGGATATCCACTAATAGGACATCTGCAGACCTCGAAACTTTTCTGAAGGGAGAAAAAAACTGTTTTATATCACCTACTTATCCACGCGCGGTCCGAACCTTATATGTACATCGTATATTATATCGCCTAGATCTATTTTCTAGTTCAACGAGCTTAGCTTGAAGACGTTCATTTTCAGAGGCAAGTGACGAGGATTTTACTTGTAGTTTCGTAATATCTGCCTGCAAATGATTGACTATTTTCTCCATATTAAGGACCCGCTCTCAGATTTTCGCCAAATCAGCCCTGATTAATGATATATCACTCTGTACTGACCCCAGCTGTGTCGCTATGTTTTGCATTAACATTCCATTATTTTTAACAGCTAATAGAATTTCTTCCATAACTGCTGGGTCTACTTTCGAGCGACTAGAAATTTCTTCCTCGCCACCCTCCATGTCCGCATCAACATGTTCAACCTAAGAGGTACCATCTGCAGAAGAGATAATAACATTCATTTTTATAGGTCTCCCTTTTTCTTGAACACCAGGTGATCTCAAGTAGTGCTCAATTTTCCCTACTTCAATTGGTCTTGCTACCTGTCTAATTGCAGAAGAGTCTATTGAGCGGCGTTTGGGTGCCATTTTTTTTTCTTTTTTCTTTCCTCTTCCCTTTTTTTTTTTTATTTCCTCCCCTGCCTTTCTTTTCTCCTTTTTCCTTCCCCTCTCCCTTCTTGATCTCCCTTCTCTCTCCTTCTTTCTTTTCTTTTAGTTTTCTTTTTCTTTGCCTTTCCTTTCCTTTCCTTTAGTCTTCTTTCTTCTACTTTTCCTTAAATCCTTTTTTTTTTTTCATTTAAGATTTTTTTTATCTCCTTTCCCTCATCTGTATCCCTGTTCTTTTTTTTTCTTATCCTCTTTTTTTTTTTTTTTTTCGATTTTATATACTTTATACTTTATACTATTCCCCTAATTTTTTCCCCCTATTTATTATATATTTTTTTGTATTTATTTGTATATACACATACACATACAGCTTTCTCTTAAGCCGAGAGGCATCCACTATACAGGGGGAGGGAGGAGAAAAAACAAATCTACACCAGTTCAGTGTTCTCACGTGTCCAAGGAGATGGTCAAAACTTCACACAGCAGGTTTCAAGTAGTCCGGGGAAGCAGAGGAGAAGGAACACATTAATGAAGGATCAGTCAGAGGGGAGCAGGATCAGGGAGCAGGGGAACGGGATCCACCATCCAGCCGCAGCCGGGCGGGCAAACGGCAAAGGCAAAGGAGAGGCACGATCAATCCGACCCACAGCAGAAGCAGCAGCAGATGCGGACGGCAGAAGGCAGCACGAGGCAGGAAGCAGCACGAACCAGCCAGCTCATAAGCAGCAGCAGCGCAGGACCGGCCGACACCTCAGCACAGCAGAAGCGCCGACTCAAGCCCCGACACCGAGGCAGAGAAACTTGACAGGGAGGGCGCAATCAGCCCCTCGGTCCAACGACGAGCCTGGAGCCGGCACATCAGCAAGCGGAAGTCAGACGGGGGGGAGGGGAAGCCTGGAAGAGGACGCGACGTGGACCTCACATCCTCACGTCATCACGCCAACCCGTCCAGATAAATAGATATCTACTTTTAATGTACAGCAGTTAAAAACAGCATGTTGGGGTTTTATTGAAAAAATAAGTGTTTTAGGCCGAAAGAACTGTTGTGTATCCGTCGTTTAAATAATTATTTCCAATTTATTGCAGTCTAATACTGTATATGTGAATTTTGGTGACAAAATCCATGTTCTGGGTCCCCAAATATGGTGTCCATACATAGTATTAATATCTACTTTTAATGTACAGCAGTTAAAAACTGCATTTTGGGGGTTTTATTGAAAAAAGCCGTGTTTCAGGACAAAAAAAACTATTGTGCATCCGTCGTTTAAATAATTATTTCCAATTTATAACAGTCTAATACTGCATTTGTGAATTTTGGTGACCAAATCCGTGTTCTGAATCCCCAAATCTGGTGTCCATACATAGTATAAATATCAACTTTTAATGTATAGCGTTAATAACTGCATTTTTGGGTTTTATTGAAAAAAGCCGTGTTTTAGGCTAAAAAAGCAGTTGTGCATCCGTCGTTTAAATAATTATTTCTAATTTATAGCAGTCAAACACTGCATTTGTGAATTTTGGTGACCAAATCCGTGTTCTGGGTCCCCTAATCTGGTGTCTATACATAGTATAAATGTCTACTTTTAATGTACAGCAGTTAAAAACTGCATATTGGGGTTTTATTGAAAAAAAGCCATGTTTTAGGCTAAAAAAACAGTTGTGAGTCCGTCGTTTAAATAATTATTTCCAATTTATAACAGTCAAATACTGCATTTGTGAATTTTGGTGACCAAATCCGTGTTCTGGGTCCCCAAATCTGGTGTCCATACATAGTATAAATATCTACTTTTAATGTACAGCAGTTAAAAACTGCATTTTGGTTTTTTTCGAAAAAAGCCGTGTTTTAGGCTGAAAAAACTGTTGTGCATCCCTCTTTTAAATAATTATTTCCAATTTACAGTATAGCAGTCAAATATTGCATTTGTGAATTTTGATGACCAAATCCGTGTTCTGGGTCCCCAAATCTGGTGTCCATACATAGTATAAATATCTACTTTTAATGTACAGCAGTTAAGAACTGCATTTTGGGGTTTTATTGAAAAAAGCCGTGGTTTAGGCTGAAAAAACAGTTGTGCATCCGTCGATTAAATAATTATTTCTAATTTATAACAATCTAATACTGCATTTGTGAATTTTGGTGACCAAATCCGTGTTCTGGGTCCCCAAATCTGGTGTCCATACATAGTATAAATATCTACTTTTAATGTACAGCAGTTAAAAACTGCATTTTGGGGTTTTATTGAAAAAAGCCGCGTTTTAGGCCGAAAAAAACTGTTGTGCATCTGGCGTATAAATAATTAATTTCAATTTATAGCAGTGAAATACTAATTTTCTGTATTTTATTACAAAAATACTTGTTCTTGTTCCACAAACCACTTGTGCATATAGCATACCAAACAAAAGTTTACATTTCCGCATAGAATTTGAGAATCAGTGTATTTTTGGCGCAAAAAAACATTATTCTGGGTCCACAGAGCATTTTTATAACTCGGCACTGCCTTAGCGAACGTAATTCTCGACTAGTGGCAGGTAAATTGACACCGGAGAGAGACCAATCTTTCAGCATGGTGTGTGAATGCAAATAATGAGGAGAACATGAAAAAGGGACATTGGCATGGTCTTGGTGGTGTTGGTGGAGCTCCTGTTGCTGGGAGAGGACGTGGCCGTTCAGTGCAAACTACCCCTTCAAGTCAAACACCTTTCTCTGGCGTGAGTAGGCAGCAGAATCTGCAGCGTTATTTGATAGGCCCCAAATGCCGCTCTACGGATGGTGAAGCCAGAACATGTACAGGGGATAGTAGATTGGGTGGCTGACAGTACCTCCAGTTCCTTCACAGTATCTAACACCCAGTCCTCTGCAGAAAGCTCAGAGTTGGCACCTGCAGCCCATGCCCATCAGTCTTCCACCTCACCCCCTTACAAATCAGCTAAGCAGTAAGAGCCCCAAATCATGCAGAAAAGTCTCATGCTTTTTTATGACTCTGTTGGCAGGGTTTTCCTGGCCCATCCACCTAGCCCTGCCCCAGAAGAGGAAGACCTTGAATGCACTGATGCTCAACCACTTTTGTTGCAGGATGAGGACATGGGAATACCGCCACAAAATGTCTCTGATGATGACGAAACATAGTTGCCAACTGCTGTGGCTTTCTGCAATGTGCAAACCGACGAGGAGGGCAGGGGTCATGAATGGGTGGAAGATGATGTGGAGGATGATGAAGTCCTAGACCCAGACTGGAATGAAGGTCGTGCTAGTGAGGCGTGCAGTTCTGAGGAAGAGGCGGTGGTCGCACAGAGGCAACAGCACAGCAAAAGAGGGAGTAGGGTGCAAAAGCGCAGCGGCCGTTTCGGAGACAGTACGCCTGCTACTGTCCACCGCACCCAGGCACCGAGCACACCAAGGCCTGCTCTAAGGATTTTCGTTGACGTGACAGTTCTTCACACAATGTCCTGACGACAAGACACGAGTGGCTTGCATGTTGTGCCATCAGAGCCTGAAACGAGGCATAAACGTTCTTAACCTGAGCACAACCTGCATGACCAGGCATCTACATGCAAAGCATGAACTGCAGTGGAGGAAACACCTTAAAAACAAGGAACTCTCTCATGCTCCTCCTGCTCCCTCTTCTGCTGCTGACTCGGCCTCTCCCTCCACCTCTGACGTCACCCTGGCACCTGGCAACCAGCAAACAGAGGATGTTCCACCAACACCACCACATACGACACCATCACCAAGCATCTCCACCATGTCACATGGCAGCATTCAGTTGTCCATCTTCCAAACATTGGAGAGAAGGAGGAAATACCCACCTACCCATCCTCAAGCCCTGGCCCTGAATGCCAGCAATTCAAAATTACTGGCCTTTGAAATGCTGTCATTCCGTCTGGTGGAGATGGACTGTTTCAAACAGATGATGGGGGTGGCTATCCCCCAGTACGTTGTTGCCAGCCACCACTACTTTTCCAGGCATGCCGTCCCTTCCCTGCTCAACCAAGTGGAGGATAAAATCAAGTGTACGCTGCGCAAAGCCATCTGTGGCAAGGTCCACATAACAACAGATACATTCACCAGTAAGCACGGCCAGGGCCGCTTTATCTCCCTAACTGCACACTGGGTAAACGTAGTGGCGGCTGGGCCCGAGGCGGATAGCGGTTTGGCGCATGTCCTTCCACCACAGAGAATCGCAGCGCATTATTTTTTGCCTCCTGTTGCTTCCTCCTCCTACTCCGCATCATCCTCCTCCTCCTACTCCTCTTCTACCACCCCCATATCCGGTCATCGAAAGAACCTCACCTCCAACTTCAGCACAGCCCAGGGTAAACGTCAGCAGGCGATTTTAAAACTTATGTGTTTGGGTGACAAATCCCACACAGCACAGGAGCTTTTGAGGGTCATAAAACAGCAGACTGATGAGTGGTTGCTGCCGGCGAGCCTCAAGCCCGGCCTGGTGGTGTGCAATAATTGGCGAAATCTTGTTGCAGCTCTGGGACTAGCCGGTTTCACGCACATCCCTTGCCTGGCGCATGTGCTGAATCTGGTGGTGCAGAAGTTCCTTAAAAACTACCCAGACATGTCAGAGCTGCTGCTGAAAGTGCGGTCCGTATGTGCTCGCTTTCAGCGTTCTCACCCTGCTGCTGCTCGCCTGTCTGCATTGCAGCATAACTTCGGCCTTCCTGCTCACCGCCTCATATTCAACATGCCCACCAGGTAGACCGCCACCTTATACATGCTGGAGAGACTGTGTGAGCAGCAGTGGGTGATACTGGAGTTTCAGATTCAGTATGCACGGGTCAGTCGCTCTGCGGATAAGCACCACTTCACCTCCAGTAACTGGGCCTGCATGCGAGACCTGTGTACCTTGTTGCAGTCTTTGAAGTACTCAACCAACATGGCCAGTGCTGATGACGCCGTTGTTAGCGTTACAATAACCCCTTCTATGTCTCCTTGAAAAAAATATTACATTGATGATGGAAGAGGATGCTGCACAGGAGGAGGAGGAAGAGGGGGCATTTCACAGAGTTTCAGGCAGGTCATACAGAAGTGGCTAAGAGTGGCTGGAAGTGGCTGGTTCCTGCACCAGCAGAGGCCAGGTACACATGTGGACAGCCAGGTCACACTTCTGGAGGACGAGGAGGAGGAGGATGATGTAGAATAGGAGGAGGCGGAGGAACCAGTTTCACTGCAGGGTGGCACCCTACACAGCTCAGGGCCATCACTGGAGCGTGGCTGGGGGGATACGGAGGACACAGACGATACACCACCTACAGAGGACAGCCTATGGTTACCTCTGGGCAGCCTGGCACACATAAGCGACTACATGCTTCAGTGCCTGCGCAAGGACAGCAGAGTTGTCCACATTTTAACTTGTGCTGACTATTGGGTTGCCACCCTGCTGCATCCCCGGTACAATGACAACGTGCCCACCTTAATTCTTGCACTGGAGCGTGATAGGAAGATGCGCGACTACAAGCGCACGCTGGTAGAAGCGCTCCTGAGGGCATTCCCAACTGACACGGGGGACAAGTGGAAGCACAAGGCGAAGGCAGAGGCGGAGGAGGAGGAGGAAGAGGTCGCCAACGCAGCTGTGTCACGGCCAGCTCCTCAGACAGCAGGGTTAGCATGGCCGAGATGTGGAAAAGTTTTGTCACCGCGCCACAGCAAACTGCACCACCAGCTGATAGGGAACGTGTTAGCAGGAGGCAGCATTTCAACAACATGGTGGAACAGTACTTGTGCACACGCCTCCACATAGTCACTGATCGTTCTGCCCCATTCAACTTCTGGGTCTCCATATTGTCCACATGGCCAGAGCTTGCCCTTTGGAGGTGCTAGCCTGCCCTGCGGCCAGTGTATTGTCTGGATGTGTATTTAGCACGTCAGGGGGCGTCATTACAGACAAATGCAGCCGCCAGTCCACAGCCAACGTGGACAAACTCACATTCATTAAAATTAACCCGGCATGGATCCCACAGGACTTGTCCGTACCTTGTGCAGAATAGACATTTATAACTGCCTCGCCCTCAACCATACATTCTTGTACTCCAGGGCACTGCTGTATTGGTGGTTGACATTATACCTGTTTTGCTGTTATGAGACCTCTCTCCTCTGTCTGGGTGCTAGGGACTAAATTGCTGAAAGTGGTCTGTTCCATTGCTGGGTAACATGATGCCTGTTTTGCTGTTATGGGACCGTTCACCTCTGTCTGGGTGCTAGGGCCTACATAAATGATAATGGCCTGTTCCATTGCAGGTTGACCTGAGGCCTGTGTTGCTGAGGCCTGAATGAGTGATTGTTTCCTGTGGCACTGCTGGGTGAAATCAATACTGTTTTGGCATGATTTGAACTCTCCTATTTGTGGGTGCCAGGGGCCTGAGTCTGTGCATGAGGCCTGTGACACTGCAGGCAGGCATGAATACTTTTTGGCTGCGATGACAACTTCTCCAAATCCCATGTATGGTTGTCTTGGGCCTGAATCTGTGAATGTGGCCTGTGGCACTGCTGGCAGACATGAATACTTTTTGGCTGTGATAAGAACTTCTCCAACTCCCATGTATGGTTGCCATGGGCCTGAAGTTGTGAATGAGGCCTGTGGCGCTGCAGGCAGACATGAATCCTTTATAGCTGTGAGGAGACCTTCAACTACCATAGCATTTCCACCTGACGCCACCCCAATCTCCTATTCCACCTCCTCCTCCAAGTTGCCAATTAAGATTGGTTAATTTATATTTATTTTATTTTAAGTCATTTTCCTATCCACATTTGTTTGCAGGGGATTTACCTACATTTTGCTGCCTTTTGCAGCCCTCTAGCCTTTTCCAGGGCTATTTTACAGCCATTTTAGTGCCCAGAAGTTTGGGTCTCCATTGACTTTAATGGGTCTTCGGGTTCGAGGTCAAGTTCGGATCCCGAACCCGAACATTTTCGCGAAGTTCGGCCGAACTTCTCAAACCCAAACATCCAGGTGTCTGCTCAGCTCCAGAAGTGAATGGCTCCGTACACGGTCGAATAGTGTGCATGAGGCCTAATAGTGATAATAATTATCACTGTATAGAAATATCTAATATTTTTCTGACAAATTAAAAAGGTCAGAAATATTTTTTTACCTTTTGACTGTCATTAGTTTTGAGCAAATCGAAGTTCACTAAGTGGAATTTGATATGAATTTCAGGAAAAATTTAATTTGTTACGAATGCAAAATTCCTCTCGCTTCGTGGTAACGATTAAGATTTTTTTCTACAATGGCTTCTGCACATGTTACAAATTGAAAGTAAGAAGCCCAGGAATGAGAGATCACCAATAATGCCGTGCAGCCAGCCATTCAGCAGCTAGCCAGCCCCTGTGATGTCACAGCTCTATAAAAAGCATCATCCTGACTGATCTCCGCCATTATACTGTGAAGTTAGTTCAGGGAGAGATGTGACATGTAGTGATGAGCAAGCATGCTCGGCCGAACTGGTGTTCGACTCGAGCATCGCCATGCTCGCGTTCAGCTGAATATTTAGCCTAACACTGCATGTGCTTTTGTGCCATTGAGCACAATGTAAGTCAATGGGAGAACCACAGGCACCCCCTGCTTGGAAGAGGAGAGGGTGTCTGGTTCCCAAAAAGACAGCCCGCTTTTTCGGATCTGAGTTTTTACGATCGTGAAAACTCAAATCCGATGGTATATTCTGACCCCGAGGTGTTCCCATGGTGATGTGGACGCTTAAAGTTAGAATATACCATCGGATCAGAGGAAACTTCGATCCGATGGTGTATTCTAACCCCAAGGCGTTCCCATGGCGAAGGGGAAACACCTCATTGCCCACCAATGATTTTAATACTGGGGGGGGGGGGGGCCAGATTGCGCTGCCCACCAATGCCAACATTGTAGAAACATTCCCGGCACCCGACCTCTGACAGGGAGCTACCGTCTGCGCAATTAACCCCTCAGGTGCCGTGGATGGCAGAGCCCTGTCAGAGGTGCATCCCCATCACCATGAGAACGCCTTGGGGATAGAATATACCATCGGATCAGAGTTTTCTCTGATACAATGGTATATTTTAACTTCAAGCGTCCCCATCACCATGGGAACGCCTCGGGTTAGAACATACCATCAGATCTGAGTTTTCACGATCGTGAAAACTCAGATCCGAAAAAGCGGGCTATTTTTTTGGGAACCAGACACCCTCTCCTCTTCCGAGCAGCGGACGCCTGGGCTTCTCCCATTGACTTACATTGTGCTCGGGTGCTCGGTAGAACACAAGAGAATCCCGATGTGTTCGGCCAGAGCACACGAGCACTAGTGACAGCCCAGATGCTAGAGACAGTGATTAAGAAAGCCTTTATTTGTAAAATTTTTGCTAGAAAAACTTCTGGGACAGCTCAGGGACAGTGTAGGGAGATTATAATGAGATTTTATACACACTATAGGGAGAGCATAGGGACAGTGCAGGGACTAATTAAACAGTGTCCCCCTTGGTTAATAGCAATTCTATTACACCTTGAATCACTAATTGGGGTGAAGCCGACTATTATTACTGCTATTGTGGTGTCCACGTTGTTTTTTACATACCTGTGCATAACTATATAACACCTTGATTATCTAACTGGGGTTAAAAAGCGATCTAATACTACTGCTATAGGGGGTGTCCACAGTGTGTTATGGATAAGAAATTCTATAATGCCTTGATTCTATAATTGGGGTGAAAAAGTTCTGTATTTTTTCAGTTATTTAGTTTTATACCTTCTGTTATACACAAGTAATTCAATTAGGCTTCAATTGTGTAATAGGGGTGAAATAGCGCTCTATTTTTCAGTTATTTTGTTTTCCACATTGTTTTATAATATAATATACACCTCATATACTAACTGGGATATACCACTATAAATGTAATGGAAGTATACCTACTACCTCGAATTGCCCCCAATACAAAAATACCTCCACATAAATTTATCAAAACTCAGCTTTATTACAAAAAATACATAGACATAAATATAGCTGCAGTCGATACTCCAAGAGTCCTCTTTTGGACTATTGACTGCTACTATATTTACACCTTGTTTTTATAGACAAATAATTCCATTATGCCATTCTTACTGTCTAATACTACTGCTTTTGAGGTGTTCACATTGTTTCATACATAAGAACCCTATTTTTCCCTTTATAAGACACACCCGATGATAAGATGCACCGAAGTTTTAGAAGAGGACAATAAGAAAAAATATTTTTCATTAGACCTCAGATCAGGCCAGCAATGTTAATCAGACCTCATCTGACAGCCCCAATCAGACCCCCAATGTTAATAAGACCCTCAATCAGACCTCAAATCAGACCACCAATGTTAATAGGACCCCAGTAAGACCTCAGATCAGTCTGCCATAACTCAGATCAGCCACCCATGCCTCAGATCAGCCCCCCATGCCATTTATCAGTCTCCCATGCCATTTATCAGACCCCATTATGGGCCCCCATGCCATTTATGAGCCCCCATTATGAGCCCCAGTGCCATTTATGAGCCCGCATTATGAGCCCCCATGCAATCTATGAGCCCCAGTACCATTTATGACCTTCCATTATGAGCCCCCATACCATCTATGACCCCAGTGCCATTTATGACCCTCCATTATGAGCCCCCATGCCATCTATGAGCCCTAGTGCCATTCATGACCCTCCATTATGAGCCCCAATGCCATTTATCAGCCCCAGTGCCAATTATTAGCCCACCTTATGAGCCCCCAGTGTCATTTATTAGCCCCCATTATGAGCCCCCATGCCACAGATGAAATAAAATAAAAAAAAACACTTACCTCTCCTGCTCCTGGACACTGCCACTCCTCACCTCCAGCACGCTCTGTATTCTTCCTGCTGCGGCTGTGCGGGGACACGACAAGGACAGCATGATGTCACAGAGCGCCCTCACGCTGTGCGCAGCCACAGCACAGCCGAAAGCCGAGAACCAGGAAGCAGTGAGTACAGAGCCTTTACCGCTTCCCTGTCCTCCGGTACTAAAAATCGCTTCCATAATGGAAGCGCTCATTAGTATTTGCTTTATAAGATACAGTACAAGTACAAGCAGTGAACAAGTGCATCAAGCATTTGCAGGACATGAAGGCCGAGTTCAAAAAGGACATGATGGCTTTAAAAAAGCTCCAGTATGATGTCAGTTGGAAGGTCTTATCAGCCTTCAAAAAATGGAAGGGCTATTCTCCCAGCTGAAACAGTTGCCCTAGAGGACAATTTTTCATTTTGTTAATAAATACCTGTTTTACTTTAGATAATGCATGCTTTTTTTTATTTGGGGTTATATTACGGTGTAATTTTATAATTGGTTTGCAATCATCTTGCGAAATTTTCTATTTTCACCATATTAGACATTGGTTGAATATTGTATTAAATGAATATACATCGGTACTGTGTTGTTTAGAATATTCACCGGAATTCAAAAAACGAATATATAGCACTATAGCGAATACATTCGTTTTCAGAATTTTCAAGATCTTTTCAATTTGAACAGTGAATAGGGAACCCAAGATTCCTCCCTACTTAAAATACTGTGGGACTCACAGTGTCATTGACCCACAAGTATTTTATGCAGGGAGGAATCATGTGTTCACTGTTCAGATTGAAAAAATGAAGCATATTCTAAAAAAATATATATATTCGCCAGTGCAATATAATTGGTTTTTAGACGTTTCCTAAATATGCAAAGGTAAATTTGCTTGAATAATATTTGCATATTCTTCCCCGACAAGCGTCTCCAGCACCATGGGAACGCCGGGGACTCCTGACACTACTAAGTTATGTGTGGACCTTATACTACAGTGTTACCTATTGCTGTCTTTTTTGCTGTCTGTTCTGCTCAAGATGAGTTTGACCATGGACTAAAGGGTCCTTAAAACTAACATAGAAAATGACACAGGAACATAACATTATAAAAAACGAAAGGAAGCGTTTTCACACTGACATAACATTTTTATTAATAACAAAATAATAATAAAACAGGCCTCTAGGGCAACACTTTTAGCTCTGAAAATTACTCATCCATTTTTTTAAGGCAATCTGGTGCGCTCGGTCCATATCACGGACCTTCGATGATGCAACTTTTTAATTTCTGACATTTCTGTGATCCTCCTTTATACGTGCCATATGCTGGATGTACTTGTTCAGTATTGAAAAAAGAAATTTTGTCAGGTCGGGTTACAAGACAATTAGTGCATTGTGTGGAGTATGTGTTTAAACACTGCCGATTTACATCTAAATCAGTAGCAATAGATCTTTAAAGGGAACCTGTCACCC
>JAKVIS010004875.1:0-13053 GCA_033119425.1 Bufotes viridis
ATCCGCAGATCTCTATAACAGCGCCATCCGCAGATCTCTATAACAGCGCTATCCGCAGATCTCTATAACAGCGCTATCCGCAGATCTCTATAACAGCGCTATCCGCAGATCTCTATAGCAGCGCTATCCGTAGATCTCTATAACAGCGCTATCCGTAGATCTCTATAACAGCGCTATCCGCAGATCTCTATAACAGCGCTATCCGCAGATCTCTATACATCAGCGGCTATCCGCAGATCTCTATAACAGCGCTATCCGCAGATCTCTATAACAGCGCTATCCGCAGACTCTCTATAACAGCGCTATCCGCAGATCTCTAGACACAGCGCTATCCGCAGATCTCTATAACAGCGCTATCCGCAGATCTCTATAACAGCGCTATCCGCAGATCTCTATAACAGCGCTATCCGCAGATCTCTATAACAGCGCTATCCGCAGATCTCTATAACAGCGCTATCCGCAGATCTCCCTATAACAGCGCTATCTGCAGATCTCTATAACAGCGCCATCCACAGATCTCTATAACAGCGCCATCCGCAGATCTCTATAACAGCGCTATCCGCAGATCTCTCATAACAGCGCCATCCGCAGATCCTCTATAACAGCGCTATCCGCAGATCCTCTATAACAGCGCTATCCGCAGATCTCTATAACAGCGCTATCCATAGATCCCTATAACAGCGCCATCCACAGATCTCTCATAACAGCGCTATCCGTAGATCTCTATAACAGCGCTATCCGCAGATCTCTATAACAGCGCTATTCCGCAGATCTCCTATAACAGCGCCATCCGCAGATCCCTCTATAACAGCGCTATCCACAGATCTCCTCATAACAGCGCTATCCACAGATCTCCTATAACAGCTGCTATCCACAGATCTCTCTATAACAGCGCTATCCACAGATCCTCTATAACAGCGCTATCCACAGATCTCTATAACAGCGCTATCCACAGATCTCTATAACAGCGCTATCCGCAGATCTCTATAACAGCTGCCATCCACAGATCTCTATAACAGCGCTATCCACAGATCTCTATAACAGCGCCATCCACAGATCTCTATAACAGCGCCATCCACAGATCTCTATAACAGCGCCATCCACAGATCTCTATAACAGCGCTATCCACAGATCTCTATAACAGCGCTATCCACAGATCTCTATAACAGCGCTATCCACAGATCTCTATAATAGCTGCTATTCTACAGATCTCTATAACAGCGCTATCCATAGATCTCTATAACAGCGCTATCCACAGATTCTCTATAACAGCTGCCATCCACAGATCTCTATAACAGCGCTATCTACAGATCTCTATCCATGACAGCTGCTATCCACAGATCTCTATAACAGCGCTATCCACAGATCTCCCATAACAGCGCTATCTACAGATCTCTATAACAGCTGCCATCTACAGATCTCTATAACAGCGGCTATCCACAGATCCTCTATAACAGCGCTATCCACAGATTCCTATAACAGCGCTATCCACAGATCCTCTATAACAGCGCTATCCACAGATCTCTATAACAGCGCTATCTACAGATCTCTATAACAGCGCTATCTACAGATTCTCTATAACAGCGCTATCCACAGATCTCTATAACAGCGCTATCCACAGATCTCCTATAACAGCGCCATCCACAGATCTCTATAACAGCTGCCATTCACAGATCTCTATAACAGCTGCCATCCACAGATCCTCTATAACAGCGCTATCCACAGATCCTCTATAACAGCGTCATCCACAGATCCCCTATAACAGCGTCATCCACAGATCCCCCATAACAGCGCCATCCACAGATCCTCCATAACAGCGTCATCCACAGATCCCCATAACAGATCCCCTGGAGGCACATTGGTTGGAAAACACTATTATATTCCCATTTATCAATTTATTAACACTTGTACAAAGGAAAAGAAAAGCCGTTGTCCATAGCAACCAAATTCCAGCTTTAATTTTTTTCATTGCTATCGGCAACTGCGCCGCTATTTATACGAGGTATAGGTAATTGGTATCGGCGAGTACTTAAATAAAAGTATTGGTACTCGTACTCGGTCTTAAAAAAATGGTATGGGGACATCCCTACTTGTAGTAATTGAATAGTCGCCTCTGACGTCACATGACCAGGGCAGACTTCTTGTGCTGGACATAACTCCCAAAGAAATGAGCGGTGGGGCCGCACTCCTGCCTGACCGCAAGCTCCGTCCACTTCCGGGGCTCACTGGGGTACAGGGCCCCTAGCCTTGTGATCGGTGGAGGTCCCAGCAATAGGACCCCACCGATCTAATACTTAACCCCTACCCTGTGAATAGGGATAACATTCTATAACTGGAATGCCCCTTTTACACTGACGCCCGGGCAATTGTCAGGAACAAACCAAACAATCCTGATAATTGCCTGATCGTGAGCAGAGATGATAGCTGCATTTATATGCCGCAACAACCTCCTCTGTACGGGGGGCACTAACCCCCTACACCTCCACTGTTTGCAGGCAGCACATTCCGCTTTTACAGGACGATCTGCTGCTGTAAACCATGATATTATGTGCCACATGAAAGAGGCTTCCACGAAACGATCAAATCATCGGGGTGATCGGGGGCACATTTACACAGGGCAATTATCAGGAACGACTGCTCATACAACGCTCATCCCCAGCCTGATTAAAGGGAAACAGTGCCCCCTCATGCCCCCATATTGGACATGCTCCCAACCAGTACATAACACTTTCTTCTGCCAACCCTAGAATACAGAACACAATCCAGACCCCCAAATAAAGATAAAGACCCTATACCCCTTTATATAGATAAGTAGCGCCAACCACAATGCCTCTATAAATGCCCACTCCAGTGGCACAATAATGCCACATTCACATGACTATACCAGTTATTTCCATTGTTCTGCTCCAAACCAAAAAAAAATGTAAGTAGCGGATTGGCACATTACTGAAACCAACGGAGCCGAACAGACCCCACTGACTATGATGGGGTCCATTCTGTTTCCATTTGAGGACCCCCTTTTTAGCAGAAAAATCAGCCTCCCTGAACAGTGAGGGGCTGTTTCTGTGGCCCTTGATTGATAGGGCCAGCCGTCCCTCTTCCCCCAGCCCTGTCATTCGCCTGTGCAGCCGCTCCCAGAAGCAGCACACTTGTACAGTCTCTGTGGTTGCCACCTAACCAGCTCGGATGCCGAATGTGTAGCTACACTTTTAGTGTACCCAGATGTTAGCGGTCGGCATCCGCGCTGCTCAGGTGGCAACTACAGAGACTCAGGGTCTTTTATTTAGACCGGCACAATAGCCCCTATATCTGGCGGTGGATCCGCCGGAGTAATGAAAAGGCGCCAGTCTCTACATAACTTCAGCGCATCCAGCGGCAGTCTAAATATAAGTCAGCTCCCTAGCTGTCTTACACCATTTAGACCATTTTCTACACCTAAAACAGGTGGAGGAAAGGATGAATAACACGGGCGTTCCAGTCCATCCCCTTCCCGACCCACTTTTTATAGACCTGGCGTGAGCGGGGAAAAGTCGCAATCTGTGCCTGAATTACGGCTAATATTGGCGTATTTCAGGATAATAAATGCCCCAGCTTGTGCCGCTACTAGGAGCGGGGGCACAGGTGAGATGTCTGGTCCTGACAATGAAGGGGAGTTTCGTGGGCAGTGGGGCACCCCTTCCCCTCGAGGAGGACGATTTGTGAACAAATCAGATCCCTATGAAGTGATTCGCTCATCACTCGCCTCGCATACAGGACTTTTTGGTTTGCGCCTTTGCCACTGAACTGAGCCCCCGACACACATGTGAACATGGGTTTATACAGCAAGACTGTCCACATGACTAGGACCTGCCAACACCAATAGTGCCCCCAAAGATACCACAGGGCAGAGTTCAGATCGTTAACCCTCTAGGTTCCTGCGCAGGACAGTGCGGCTCCGGGAGATGTGACAGTTCTTCTGGAGAGTGTCGGCAAGTATTACAAGGGTTTTCCAAGATTTTATGGCTGATGACCTATCTTTTGGATTAGTCAGCAGTTCCTGATCTGTGGGGGTCCGACACCCGGGACCCCTGCCGATCAGCTGTTTTGAGCCCGACGGCCGTCTCTCTGCTCCTAAGACCAGGGCTGTGTTTGGGATCGCGCTCAGCCCCATTCACTTCTATGAGGCTGCTCCTAGGCCACGTGATCGATGAATGGGTCGTCACTGGCCTAGGAAAGCTGCGAGAAGGCCGCAGCGCTAACAGGAGCACCCCTGCCTTCTCAAACAGCTGACCGCGGGGTCCCAGGTGTCGGACGCGATCAGATAGCATTAAACTCTAGAAAACGCTAAAAACAAACAGAATTCCGGTCAAATACTGCAAGCAGTGATCTTGAGGACCATAAAAAAGTCATCTGGGAAGCGTATTAGTATGCCGCGTAACTTTTCTCTATACAAACAGTAAGTGTCAGCCGCCGAAGCAGGAATACCCCTTTAGGTCTACAAGAACCCTGCCGCTTTATTTGTTGTGCCCACTTCATGAGCTGCCATGGCAGAGGGCATGGAGGGAGAACACCAGCATGCCACAGGAGGTGGAAGAGCAACAAGTGGCCTGAGGGAGAGGCCAGGGGCCACAGTGCTGCCCCCACACTGCCAGTGACAGGCCTGTGTACAGGAGCCCCATCATCCCTCCCCGGCCGCACTCTCACTACTTCCTCCACTCTCTCCACAGGCCTCCTGAGCATCACAAAGCCTTCTCAGCGGCCTCTCCCCGCACCCCTGCCCGGCCTAGCCCACCGCCAGGCAGCCGGCTCCTTCCTCACCTCACACCGAGCTGCACCGCCGTTTGTGCCTTTTGGTAGTCGGCCTTCTCCAGCCGCTGTCACCGACCCTATCCGCTGCTCCGTTCGACCCCACAGAGCCGGCCATGAGAGGAGGAGCAGGACTGGGAGACAAAGACTACAACTCCCAGCAACCCCCGCGGCAAGAAGGAAAACCTGTCAAACAATCCCAACTTTATTAAAACGGGAGCAGAGGCGGACAGAGCAGACGTGTCTGGGAACTGAGGGTGGTTTCGCAAGAGGAGGGAAGGGATTTGGTTTGTGTGACACAGGACGCACAGTATAGGTTATCAGCAGAGTGTGGGGGCCTTCCTCATCACCTACTGCAGTTCCTACTTTAGTCATTGTGAGAATGGGGTTGTTTCTGCAGTAAGCAGGATCCCTATTCAAATCAATGGTTGCAGTTATTTCAGCAACAGATGTGCTGTGTGTGAACTCAGCCATACATGAAAATGTGGAAAATATTATAATAACAAGATTGCGTACGGAAAACCTGCGGCAAAACTGGATGAGATTTTAATAAAAAATAACAACTCAGACTCACTAATGGGCCTACACAATATATGAGCAATTTTATTAAACAAATATAAACAAAATTACATGGCACAAATTCATGAGGAGACGGGGAGCCCCAAATAATGGGAGCATTACCCCACCAACTCACATATCACAGCAACAGGGATTTTCAGCCCCCTAGCTTAAACCCCTTAATGACCAGGCCACTTTTTACAATTCTGCACTACACTACTTTCACGGTTTATTGCTCGATCATGCAACTTACCACCCAAATGAATTTTACCTCCTTTTCTTCTCACTAATAGAGCTTTCATTTGGTGGTATTTCATTGCTGCTGACATTTTTACTTTTTTTACTATTAATCAAAATGACCAAAATTTTTGCAAAAATGACATTTTTCACTTTCTGTTGTAATTTTTTTAAAAAAAATACATTTCTATATAAATTTTCTCTAAATTTATTGTTCTACATGTCTTTGATTAAAAAAATCCAATAAGTGTATATTTATTGGTTTGGGTAAAAGTTATAGCGTTTACAAACTATGGTGCAAAAAGTGAATTTCGGCATTTTGAAGCAGCTCTGACTTTCTGAGCACCTGTCATGTTTCTTCAGGTGCTAGAATGTCAGGATAGTATAAATACCCCCAAATGACACCATTTTAGAAAGAAGACACCCCAAAGTATTCGCGGAGGGGCATGGTGAGTTCATGTATCATTTCATTTTTTTCACAAGTTAGCGGAACATGACACTTTCTGAGGAAAAAATAAATAAAGTTTCCATTTCTGCTAACTTCTGGCAAAAAAATATATCCCACGGACTCACTATGCCCGTCAGTGAATACCTTGGGGTGTCTACTTTCCGTAATAGGGTTATTTGTGGGGTGTGTTTACTGCTCTGGCATTTTGGGCGGGGCTAAATTGTGAGCAGCCCTGTAAAAGCTAAAGGTACTGTTGGAATTTGGGCCCTTTGCGCACTCTAGGCTGCAAAAAGTGTCACTCATGTGGTAATGCCGTACTCAGGAGAAGTAGGGCAATGTGTTTTGGGGTGTATTTTACATATACCCATGTTGGGTGAGAGAAATATCTCTGTAAATTGACAACTTTGTGTAAATTTTTACAGAGATATTTCTCACACAAATTATGGGTATATATAAAAATACACCCAAAACACATTGCCCTACTTCTCCTGAGTACGGTGATACCGCATGTGTGGCACTTTTTGCAGCCATGATCGCAAAGGGGCCCAAATCAATGAGTACCTTTAGGATTTCACAGGGCATTTTTACGCATTTGGATTCCAGACTTCTTCTCACGCTTTAGAGACCCCTAAATGCGAGGGCAGTACAAAAACCTCACATGTGGCCCTTTTTAGAAAGAAGACACCCTAAGGAATTCCGTGAGGGGTATGGTGAGTTCATGTAAAATTTTATTTTTGTCACAAGTTAGTGGAATATGAGACTTTGTAAAAGAAAATAATAATAAATATCAATTTCCGCTAACTTGTGCCAAAAAAAAAAAAAACTCGCCATGCCCTCACGGAATACCTTGGGGTGTCTTCTTTCCAAAATGGGGTCACATGTGGGGTATTTATACTGCCCTGGCATTTTAGGGGCCCTAAAGCGTGAGAAGAAAAATACGTAAAAATGGCCTGTGAAATCCTAAAGGTACTCATTGGAATTTGGACCCCTTTGCGCATCTTGGCTGCAAAAAGTGTCACTTATGTGGCATCGCCGTACTCAGGAGAAGTAGGGCAATGTGTTTTGGGGTGTATTTTATATATACCCATACTTTGTGTGAGAAATATCTCTGTAAAGACAACTTTTAAATTTTTTTATACAAAGTTGTCAATTTACATTTACAGATATTTCTCTCACCCAACATGGTATATGTAAAAATACACCCCAAAACACATTGCCCTACTTCTCCTGAGTACGGCGATACCACCATATTGCGGACCCATTAATTTCTATGGGGACAGACTTTGTTCCGCTCGGATCCGAATTGCGGATCCGCACTTCCGAGTCTGCACTTCCGTCCTGCAAAAATATAGAACATGTCCTATTCTTGTCCGCAATTGCGGACAAGAAAAGCGTTTTCTATATAGTTCTGGCAATGTGCGGATCTGCAAAATGCGGAAAGCACATTGCCGATAGTCCGTGTTTTGCGGATCCGTGGATCCGTGGATCCACAAAACACATATGGACGTCTGAATGGAGCCATACAGGGGGTGATCAGGGAGTCTATATGGGGTGATCAGGGGTTAATACATAGCTACCTGGTCCTCTGGTGGTCGATCCCAGCAAATGGGACCACCAGAGGACCAGGTAGCAGGTATATCAGACTCTGTTAACAAAACAGCGTCTGATATACCTCTTTGATGCGATTTATTGAACATCTACAGCCTGCCAGCGCGCGTGTTCACAGCAAATCTCGCCTCTCAGAGATGACGCGCCGACAGCGTCAAGGAGGAACATCCCGGCGGCGACGCAGCCCTGCGTTCGGCGGTCGGGATGAGGTTAAGACTACATTCACACGACGACATTTGTCACGCGACAATAAGTCACGCGACAAATTGGGCACAACTTCACTGTAACATTTGTCGCGCGACATTTTGTCACACTATTGTCGCGCGACAATGTTTATAATGGGAGTCTAGGGTGTCGCATTGCGACGCGACATCTTGAATGGATTTTTGCGACTGTCGCGTCACAGTCGCAGCATGTTGCATGTCGCAATGCGACACTATAGACTCCCATTATAAAAATTGTAGAGCGATAATAGTGCGACTTGTTGTCGCGCGACAAATGTAGTCGTGTGAAAGTAGCCTAATAACTCAGGAAGACAGTGCAGAAATATAAGGCTACGTTCACACAACGACATTTGTCGCCGGGACAAATAGGGCACAACTTCACTGCAACATTTGTCACGTGACATTTTGTCGCACTATTGTCGCGCAACAATTTTATAATGGGAGTTTATGGTGTTGCATCTTGAATGGATTTTTGCGACTGTCGCGTCGCAGTCGCAGCATGTTGCATGTCGCAATGCGACACCATAGACCCCCATTATAAAAATTGTAGCGCGACAATAGTGCGACTTTTTGTCAGCGTGACAAATGTCGTCGTGTGAACGTAACCTTAATCAGCACATAAATTAACATGCAGTGTGGCTTTTGACCCCTTCAGCATGTCATTGGTTTACACTCTGGATTTCCGCTATTGAGATGCAGAATTGACAGGCTTGTGGACGCCTTTGAGAACATTTTTTTATTATTGCATTTTACTAGGTTTTGGCTAAAAACTATTTTTTTCAATTGGCCTTTATTTAAAAATTTCAAATTTTTTCTCTACCACTTTCAGTTGTAGTGCCTCATTCACATGTCAGTGGTCAGTGATTCCATCAGTGATTTTGAGTCAAAACCAGGTGCACCTCTAAGGCCTCTTGCACACGCGTTGTGCAACCGTTCGGAGGCACGGACAGAAACACTACGGAAGCTCTCCGATCCGTGCTTCCGTTCCATATCTCCGTGATTGCGGTACTATTCAAGTGATACATGGCAATACAGCGATGGGCACACAACGTTCTTGTGCAAGAGGTCCAAACCCAGAACTGATGCAGATCTTTCCCTTATACCTTATCTATGTGGAGGCTGTAATCCAGGTTTTGGCTCACAATCACTGATGGAAATCACTGACCAAAACACTGACGTGTGAATAAGGCTATGTACGCCTGGGGGCAATTTTTTTAGTTCTGTATTGTGCCCATTTTGAGCTAAAAAAATTTTTTTGAATTGGTCTTTATTAAAAATATGGAGTCCCTATTTCTGTACATAGAAATTTGTATATTGGTGTACAGTGGATCCGCACACCAGATTGGTACAACTTGGCGCACAAAGATGACCTTAAGACAGGTGTATTCAGATGACGGTTTAATGACTACGCGTTTCGGGGTTTAACTACCCCTTTTTCAAGTCTAAAACAGAGAGAGCAACAAAAACAGGTGTAGGACCCGTAGGCTCTATAAAAATATTCCATGGATAAAAGAAACCTTACATACATTTCATAGATAAAAGATGATGGGTTTGTGTTCATAAAATTCATCAAAATTCCTAAAAAGTACATATTAGAATGGGCAGTCATATGAGATGGTACAAGACTGTCCTATAATAAAATGTAACATAATTGATAAATATAACGTAATTAATGAATAAATATAGATACATAAATAGGTGATGGTATAAGGATGACCCATATTAAGTTGTGACACGATTAATAAATATAGCATATGGATAAAATAAATAAATAAGTGACAAGCAAGTTCATTTGTCATAAGGCATAATTGCTGGAGGTGGTTACCTGGGTCGCCGTACTGCTAGATTATACCTTGGGCCACAGGGTTGGCTGTGAGGATGAGAAGGAAGTTTAAGACGATAGGATAACACTTGGGGACATGTATGGATGGTTGCAAAACATAATATGGTGGTGGTGTAATGGAGGAAAGACCAGCCTTGGTAGAATAAAAGCTGCGATTTTGTGACAGATCGGCACGATGGTATGATGCTCACCTGGGGCTTCAGGGCGCTAGCAGCGCGACTCAGCACGTGCTGGAGCGCGCTGCCAGAAATGAGGACTGCAGGGGCGGGGTTGGTGGCGTGTGCCTGCATCCCGGCCGGCGCTGTGAGGGAGCGGGTGTGGGATGCGCTTGGTGTAGGAAAGGCCTGTAGAGGAAGGCAAGGAATAGAAGAGGAGTGTTACTGGTATTATTGATTCTCTGTGGACTAGGGCCGAATACTAGCATGAATGGGAGCGGCAAGTCGGCACGACGAGGGGTTATATACTAGATATACTAGAAAGGTGTCACGGCTGTATGTGAGCAACAAGAGCATACACAGTGAATTAGCTACTGACCGGACCCAAACTAGGGAACATAAAGGGTGACCCCTGTCAGACCCTAAAAGCTCTCCCTATGCTGCTAAGCCCATGTCCAGATCCAGATGTCGGATCGAGTCATGCCCGCGTACCTAAGGCTGATGACCACTGTAACCCCTACAATAGTTGAAGGGCACGGCCACCGGTGCCCTGCTCAGTATATGGACCGGAACCGGGGTCGCCTCGGATCCAGTCAGCAAACAAACAGAAACACACAATGTCTGCACACTTAACTGAAGGAGCTGCAGCAGCAGTGAAAACAGATCCAAAGTCAACAGACAATATCCAAAGTACTTGCTTCAGCAGAACACAGGTCCAGTGAAAGATATCACACAAGTGAAGATACTCAAGCGAGAGATACAGCTCAAATGAAAAGTATAATCCGCACCGTACAAAGGAGGAGGGAGATTTAAAGCAGAGCAATCAAACACAGGAGGGACAGCTGGGAGGAAGGAAACAGAAAGTAAAGACCTCATCACAGGGGCGGAGAAACAGAGCAGAGAGAGTCCTCCAAGCTCTAGTAGTGACATCATCACAGGGTGAAGAAACAGAGCTGTGAGAACGTCTCAAAGCTCTGGTAGTGACAAAGGTGGTGCTGTTTTGAAAACTGGTGGAGAAAGAGATGTGGATGTATCTGGGATGAGGAATCCAGAGCAATGTGGGGAGCGGTGGTGGAGAAATTAATGTGATGCAAATTAATGTGAATAAAATTAAAATAAATGAAAATATGAATGAAAATGAAAAAAAAAACATATATATATTTTATTTTTATCCTTTATCTACATATAATTTCTTTAATTTGTATTATTTTTATATATATATATATATATATATATATATATATATCCGTATTTTTAAGCCCTATAAGGCGCACTCGGCCTATAAGACGCACCTGGGTTTTTGAGGAGAAAAATAAGAAAAAAATATTTTTAACCAAAAGGTGTGCTTTTGAAGTAATGGTGGTCTGTGCATGACAGTATTATGGGGGGGATCTGTGGATGGCACTGTTATGTGGGGGAGATGTGGATGGCACTGTTATGGGGGATCTGTGGATGACACTGTGATGGGAGGATCTGTGGATAGCACTGTGATGGGGCATTTATGAATGACACTGTAATGGATTGGATCCGTGGATGACACATATATAGCATCTTATGCTATATGTGTCATCCACAGATCACCCCAATTACAGTGTCATTCATAAATGCCCCCATCAAAGTGCTATCCACAGATCTGGCCCATAGTGACTGCTTAGGGGCGGAGCCTGGCAACATACGGCGGGCGGCCCGCCGCTAACAGCTTGACTGCTTTCATAACACTTATAATCTTTAATCATGTCCCTTATTCCCTATAATCCCAGTACAGTAGCGCTCTGCTAACCTGCTATACCGATCCTCTAGCAGGCAGAGCGGTGCGGCGGCAGGCTGCTGTGTAACGTCCTCACTGGCGTCATCTGCCTGCTCCTTTCACTTTATGAATGAAGCAGGAGGAGCAGGCAGATGGCGTCAGTGAGACGTTACACAGCAGCTCTGCCGCACCGCTCTGCCTGCTAGAGGATCGGTATAGCAGGTTAGCAGAGCGCTACTGTACTGGGATTATAGGAATAAGGGACATGACTAAAGATTAAAATGTTATGAAAGCAGTCACGCTGTTAGCGAGCGGCCGCCCTGCATGTTGCCAGGCTCCGCCCTCTCCTTCCATGCTGATACATCGCATAGCTGTGCGATGTATCAGCTTTTAACTCTAGGAAAATGGTAGCATTCGCCATATAAGGCGCACTGCCATTTCCCCCATTTTTGGGGGAATAAAGTGTGTCTTATATGGCGAAAAATACGACATATGTTTTTATTTTCATTTTCATTCTTATTCATATTTTCATTTATTTTAATTTTATTCACATCAATTTGCATCACATTCATTTCTCCACCACCGTTCAGAGGACTGATCCCAGTCACTGGCGGTGGGTGCCTGCTGTATCATACAGCAGGCACCTGCCTATGCATGGAGCGAGCTCAGTGTAGTGTGCTTGCTCCCTGCATCTCCTGCAAGCTAATGCTGTACTTGTACAGCATTATGCATTAAGAGGTAAAGGGTGGATTCCAAAAAAACAATCCAGAAAGAAAAAAACTATAGAAAATGCCACAAAACCGCTGCATCAATGAACTTGTATTAATACATTCAGAGAAGGCCTCCTCTACTTCTGCATTCTCATCTGATTGCGGAGCATATCAGAAGGATTTTGTGTAGGAACACGTAACTGAAGGACTACTGGAAGGACGTACAGTGGTATGGTGCTGCATGGAAAAGCAGGTCATTTACATATCAAAATTTCTGCATCCTTGTAAAACGTCAAAAATGTTATGAGGTATGCAGAAATAGTACAAGGTGCAGCACCCAGAAGTGGAAGTTCAGTAAGTATCAGTAAGATAAGAACTGAGCTATGTTGAAATTGGGAGGCAGAAAGCACGTGGCCCCTGGATGGTTACTGCAAAATTTTAGGCGCGGCTATCTGCACCAAAACTCCACTGTAAAATCTTTAGTGTTACTGTTCTGTAATGCCTTATTCACATATCAGTGGTCGGTGATTGTAAGTCAAAACCAGGTTGGACCCTACACAGAGATATGGTATAAGGGCTCATGCACACAACCATGGCTTTTGTCCACATCCAATCCATATTTTTGGTGGATCAGATGCGGCCCTTCCACTCTGAATGGTGCCGCAAAAGATGCGGACAGCACACCATGCAGTCCTCCCGCATGTCTGTTCCGCTGCCGTTTCACGTACAAGGACAGTA
>JAKVIS010004876.1:0-13026 GCA_033119425.1 Bufotes viridis
GTGTCTCCATTACAGAGATCACCAAATCCACCATATTAAGTGGCCACTAAATGAAGATCCCACTTTTTTTTACAAGCTTTAAGGATGAGACGGGGAAAACCTAAGCCAGTTATCCATCCACAGACAGCTGTTTCGGGTGTTGCCCTCATCAGTGCAGAATAGGATTCTGGCTAACCGGGAGCAATGCCTCTAAGACCACCCAAACACAACAATAGCTGATCTCAGGGAGACCAGCTACAAAAAAACGCGGAGCCTCACTTAAGAGTCTCAACACAGCAATCCGAAGTGCAAAGTTCCCTGGGAAAAGGGAATATGCAAAATAAATGTGGAGACCCAGTTATGGGTCTACAACACAATGAAAGCCTGATATCCTCAAAGGAAGGAAAACTAAGCAAAGAGGTGTCTCCATTACAGAGATCACCAAATCCACCATATTAAATGGCCCCTATGTCAAGATCCAGCTTTTTTTCAAGCTTTAAGGATGTGACGGGAAAACCTAAGCCAGTTATCCATCCACAGACAGCTGTTTCGATGTGTTGCCCTCATCAGTGAGGAGTAGGATTCTGGCTAACCGGGAGCAATGCCTCGAAGACCACCCAAACACAACAACAGCTGATCTCCTCAGGGAGACCAGCTACAAAACACCGCGGAGCCTCACTAAAGAGTCTCAACACAGCAATCCGAAGTGCAAAGTTTCCTGGGAAAAGAGAACATGCAAAATAAATGTGGAGCCCCAGTTATGGGTCTACAACACAATGAAAGCCAGCTATCCCTCAAAGAAAGGAAAACTAGCAAAGGGGTGTCTCCATTACAGAGATCACCAAATCCACCATATTAAGTGGCCACTATGTGAAGATTCCGCTTTTTTTACAAGCTTTAAGGATGTGACGGGGAAAAGCTAAGCCAGTTATCCATCCACAGACAGCTGTTTCGGGGTGTTGCCCTCATCAGTGCAGAGTAGGATTCTGGCTAACCGGGAGCAATGCCTCTAAGACCACCCAAACACAACAATAGCTGATCTCCTCAGGGAGACCAGCTACAAACACCGCAGAGCCTCACTTAAGAGTCTCAACACAGCAATCCGAAGTGCAAAGTTCCTGGGAAAAGGGAATATGCAAAATAAATGTGGAGCCCCAGTTATGGGTCTACAACACAATGAAAGCCAGATATCCCTCAAAGAAAGGAAAACTAAGCAAAGGGGTGTCTCCATTACAGAGATCACCAAATCCACCATATTAAGTGGCCACTATGTGAAGATCCCGCTTTTTTTTACAAGCTTTAAGGATGTGACAGGGAAAAGCTAAGCCTTTTATCCATCCACAGATAGCTGTAACGGGGTGTTGCCCCTCATCAGTGCGGAGTAGGATTCTGGCTAACCAGGAGCAATGCCTCGAAGAACACCCAAACACAACAATAGCTGATATCCTCAGGGAGACCAGCTACAAAAACACCGCGGAGCCTCACTTAAGAGTCTCAACACAGCAATCCGAAGTGCAAAGTTCCCTGGGAAAAGGGAATATGCAAAATAAATGTTGAGCCCCAGTTATGGGTCTACTACACAATGAAAGCCAGCTATCCCTCAAAGGAAGGAAAACTAAGCAAAGGGGTGTCTCCATTACAGAGATCACCAAATCCACCATATTAAGTGGCCACTATGTGAAGATCCCGCTTTTTTTACAAGCTTTATGGATGTGACGGGGAAAACCTAAGCCAGTTTTCCATCCACAGACAGCTGTTTCGGGGTGTTGCCCCTCATCAGTGCAGAATAGGATTCTGGCTAACCGGGAGCAATGCCTCTAAGACCACCCAAACACAACAATAGCTGATCTCAGGGAGACCAGCTACAAAAAACGCTGAGCCTCACTTAAGAGTCTCAACACAGCAATCCGAGTGCAAAGTTCCCTGGGAAAAGGGAATATGCAAAATAAATGTGGAGACCCAGTTATGGGTCTACAACACAATGAAAGCCAGATATCCTCAAAGTAAGGAAAACTAGCAAAGAGGTGTCTCCATTACAGAGATCACCAAATCCACCATATTAAATGGCCCCTATATCAAGATCCAACTTTTTTACAAGCTTTAAGGATGTGACGGGGAAAACCTAAGCCAGTTATCCATCCACAGACAGCTGTTTCGATGTGTTGCCCGTCATCAGTGAGGAGTAGGATTCTGGCTAACCGGGAGCAATGCCTCGAAGACCACCCAAACACAACAATAGCTGATCTCCTCAGGGAGACCAGCTACAAAAACAACGCGGAGCCTCACATAAGAGTCTCAACACAGCAATCCGAAGTGCAAAGTTCCCTGGGAAAAGGGAATATGCAAAATAAATGTGGATTCCCTGTTATGGGTCTGCAACACAATGAAAGCCAGATATCCCTCAAAGGAACGAAAACTAGCAAAATGGTGTCTCCATTACAGAGATCACCAAATCCACCATATTAAGTGGCCCCTATGTCAAGAACCCGCTTTTTTACAAGCTTGAAGGATGTGACAGGAAAAACCTAAACCAGTTATCCATCTGCAGACAGCTGTTTCGGGGTGTTGCCCCTCATCAGTGCGGAGTAGTATTCTGGCTAACCTGGAGCAATGCCTCGGAGACCACCCAAACATAACAATAGCTGATCTCCTCAGGGAGAACAGCTACAAAAACACAGCGGAGGCTCACTTAAGAGTCTCAACACAGCAATCCGAAGTGCAAAGTTCCCTGGGAAAAGAGAACATGCAAAATAAATGTGGGGCCCAGTTATGGGTCTACAACACAATGAAAGCCAGCTATCCCTAAAAGGAAGGAAAACTAAGCAAAGGGGTGTCTCCATTACAGAGATCACCAAATCCACCATATTAAGTGGCCACTATGTGAAGATTCCGCTTTTTTTACAAGCTTTAAGGATGTGACGGGAAAACCTAAGCCAGTTATCCATCCACAGACAGCTGTTTCGGGTGATGCCCTCATCAGTGCAGAGTAGGATTCTGGCTAACCGGGAGCAATGCCTCTAAGACCACCCAAACACAACAATAGCTGATCTCAGGGAGACCAGCTACAAAAACGCGGAGCCTCACTTAAGAGTCTCAACACAGCAATCCGAAGTGCAAAGTTCACTGGGAAAAGGGAATATGCAAAATAAATGTGGAGACCCAGTTATGGGTCTACAACACAATGAAAGCCAGATATCCCTCAAAGTAAGGAAAACCAAGCAAAGAGGTGTCTCCATTACAGAGATCACCAAATCCACCATATTAAGTGGCCACTATGTGAAGATCCCGCTTTTTTTTTACAAGCTTTAAGGATGTGACAAGGAAAAGCTAAGCCTGTTATTCATCCACAGATAGCTGTAACGTGGTGTTGCCCCTCATCAGTGCGGAGTAGGATTCTGGCTAACCGGGAGCAATGCCTCGGAGACCACCCAAACACAACAATAGCTGATCTCAGGGAGACCATCTACAAAAAACACATCGGAGCCTCACTTAAGAGTCTCAACACAGCAATCCGAAGTGCAAAGTTCCCTGGGAAAAGGGAATATGCAAAATAAATGTGAAGCCCCAGTTATGGGTCTACAACACAATGAGACCCAGATATCCCTCAAAGGAAGGAAAACCAAGCAAAGAGGTGTCTCCATTACAGAGATCACCAAATCCACCATATTAAATGGCCCCTATGTCAAGATCCAGCTTTTTTTACAAGCTTTAAGTATGTGACGGGGAAAACCTAAGCCAGTTATCCATCCACAGACAGCTGTTACGATGTGTTGCCCCTCATCAGTGCGGAGTAGGATTCTGGCTAACCAGGAGCAATGCCTCGAAGACCACCCAAACACAACAATAGCTGATATCCTCAGGGAGACCAGCTACAAAAAACACCGCGGAGCCTCACATAAGAGTCTCAACACAGCAATCCGAAGTGCAAAGTTCCCTGGGAAAAGGGAATATGCAAAATAAATGTTGAGCCCCAGTTATGGGTCTACTACACAATGAAAGCCAGCTATCCCTCAAAGGAAGGAAAACCAAGCAAAGGGGTGTCTCCATTACAGAGATCACCAAATCCACCATATTAAGTGGCCACTATGTGAAGATCCCGCTTTTTTTTACAAGATTTAAGGATGTGACGTGGAAAACCTAAGCCAGTTATCCATCCACAGACAGCTGTTTCGGGGTGTTGCCCCTCATCAGTGCAGAATAGGATTCTGGCTAACCGGGAGCAATGCCTCTAAGACCACCCAAACACAACAATAGCTGATCTCAGGGAGACCAGCTACAAAAAACAAACGCGGAGCCTCACTTAAGAGCATCAACAGAGCAATCCGAAGTGCAAAGTTCCCTGGGAAAAGGGAATATGCAAAATAAATGTGGAGCCCCAGTTATGGGTCTACAACACAATGAAAGCCAGATATCACTCAAAGGAAGAAAAACCAAGGAAAAAGGTGTCTCCATTACAGAAATCACCAAATCCACCATATTAAGTGGCCCTTATGTCAAGATCCCGCTTTTTTACAAGCTTTAAGGATGTGACGGGGAAAACCTAAGCCAGTTATCCATCCACAGACAGCTGTTTCGGGGTGTTGCCCCTCATCATTGCGGAGTAGGATTCTAGCTAACCGGGAGCAATGCCTCGGAGACCACCCAAACACAACAATAGCTGATCGCCTCAGGGAGACCAGCTACAAAACAACGCGGAGCCTCACATAAGAGTCTCAACACAGCAATCCGAAGTGCAAAGTTCCCTGGGAAAAGGGAATATGCAAAATAAATGTGGATCCCCTGTTATGGGTCTGCAACACAATGAAAGCCAGATATCCCTCAAAGGAAGGAAAACTAAGCAAAATGGTGTCTCCATTACAGAGATCACCAAATCCACCATATTAAGTGGCCCCTATGTCAAGATCCCGCTTTTTTACAAGCTTGAAGGATGTGACAGGAAAAACCTAAACCAGTTTTCCATCTGCAGACAGCTGTTTCGGGGTGTTGCCCCTCATCAGTGCGGAGTAGTATTCTGGCTAACCTGGAGCAATGCCTCGGAGACCACCCAAACACAACAATAGCTGATCTCCTCAGGGAGAACAGCTACAAAAACACAGCGGAGGCTCACTTAAGAGTCTCAACACAGCAATCCGAAGTGCAAAGTTCCCTGGGAAAAGGGAATATGCTAAATAAATGTGGAGCCCCAGTTATGGGTCTACAACACAATGAAAGCCAGATATCCCTCAAAGGAAGGAAAACCAAGGAAAAGGTGTCTCCATTACAGAGATCACCAAATCCACCATAATAAGTGGCCCCTATGTCAAGATCCCGCTTTTTTACAAGCTTTAAGGATGTGACAGGAAAAACCTAAGCCACTTATCCATCCACAGACAGCTGTTTCGGCGTGTTGCCCCTCATCAGTGCGGAGTAGGATTCTGGCTAACCGGGAACAATGGCTCGTAGACCACCCAAACACAACAATAGCTGATCTCGTCAGGGAGACCAGCTACAAAACACCGCGGAGCCTCACTTAAGAGTCTCAACACAGCAATCCGAAGTGCAAAGTTCCCTGGGAAAAGGGAATATGCAAAATAAATGTTACAGCCCCAGTTATGGGTCTACAACACAATGAAAGCCAGATATCCCTCAAAGGAAGGAAAACCAAGCAAAAGGGTGTCTCCAATACAGAGATCACCAAATCCACCATATTAAGTGGCCACTATGTCAAGATCCTGCTTTTTTTTTACAAGCTTTAAGGATGTGACGGGGAAAACCTAAGCCAGTTATCCATCCACAGATAGCTGTTTCGGGTGTTGCCTTCATCAGTGCAGAGTAGGATTCTGGCTAACCTGAAGCAATGCCTCGGAGACCACCCAAACACAACAATAGCTGATCTCCTCAGGGAGACCAGCTACAAAAACACCACGGAGCCACACTTAAGAGTCTCAACACAGCAATCCGAAGTGCAAAATTCCCTGGGAAAAGGGAATATGCAAAATAAATGTGGAGCCCCAGTTATTGGTCTACAACACAATGAAAGCCAGATATCCCTCAAAGGAGGGAAAACTAAGCAAAGGGGTGTCTCCATTACAGAGATCACCAAATCCACCATATTAAGTGGCCCCTATGTCAAGATCCCGCTTTTTTTACAAGCTTTAAGGATGTGACAGGGAAAACCTAAGCCAGTTATCCATCCACAGACAGCTGTTTCGAGGTGTTGTCCCTCATCAGTGCGGAGTAGGATTCTGGCTAACCGGGAGCAATGCCTCGGAGACCACCCAAACTCAACAATAGCTGATCTCCTCAGGGAGACCAGCTACAAAAACACAGAGGAGCCACACTTATGAGTCTCAACACAGCAATCCGAAGTGCAAAGCTCCCTGGGAAAACGGAATATGCAAAATAAATGTGGAGCCCCAGTTATGGGTCTACAACACATTGAAAGCCAGATATCCTCAAAGGAAGGAAAACCAAGCAAAAGGGTGTCTCCATTACAAAGATCACCAAATCCACCATATTAAGTGGCCCCTATGTCAAGATCCCGCTTTTTTTATTAGCTTTAAGGATGTGACAGGGAAAAACTAAGCCAGTTATCCATACACAGACAGCTGTTTCGATGTGTTGCCCTCATCAGTGAGGAGTAGGATTCTGGCTAACTGGGAGCAATGCCTCTAAGACCACCCAAACATAACAATAGCTGATCTCCTCAGGGAGACCAGCTACAAAAACACCGCGGAACCTCACTTAAGAGTCTCAACACAGCAATCCGAAGTGCAAAATTCCCTGGGAAAAGTGAATATGCAAAATAAATTTGGAGCCCCAGTTATGGGTCTACAACACAATGAAAGCCAGATATCCCTCAAAGGAAGGAAAACTAAGCAAAGGGGTGTCTCCATTACAGAGATCACCAAATCCACAATATTAAGTGGCCCCTATGTCAAGATCCCGCTTTTTTTACAAGCTATAAGGATGTGACGGGGAAAACCTAAACCAGTTATCCATCCACAGACAGCTGTTTCGGGGTGTTTCTCCTCATCAGTGCGGAGTAGGATTCTGGCTAACCTGAAGCAATGCCTCGGAGACCACCCAAACACAACAATAGCTGATTTCCTCAGGAGACCAGCTACAAAAACACACACGGAGCCACACTTAAGAGTCTCAACACAGCAATCCGAAGTGCAAAGTTCCCTGGGAAAAGGGAATATGCAAAATAAATGTGGAGCCCCAGTTATGGGTCTACAACACAATGAAAGCCAGATATCCACTCAAAGTAAGGAAAACCAAGCAAAGGGGTGTCTCCATTACAGAGATCACTAAATCCAACATATTAAGTGGCCCCTGTGTGAAGATCCCGCTTTTTTTAAAAGCTTTAAGGATGTGATGGGGAAAACCTAAGCCAGTTATCCATAGACAGACAGCTGTTACGGGGTGTTGCCCCTCATCATTGCGGAGTAGGATTCTGGCTGCCGGGAGCAATGCCTCGGAGACCACCCAAACACAACTATAGCTGATCTCCTCAGGGAGACCAGCTACAAAAAACACTGCGGAGCCTAACTTAAGAGTCTCAACACAGCAAGCCTAAGTGCAAAGTTCCCTGGGAAAAGGGAATATGCAAAATAAATGTGGAGCCCCAGTTATGGGTCTACAACACAATGAAAGCCAGATATCCATCAAAGGAAGGAAAACCAAGCAAAGGGGTGTCTCCATTACAGAGATCACCAAATCCACCATATTAAGTGGCCCCTATGTCAAGATCCCGCTTTTTTTTACAAGCTTTAAGGATGTGACAGGAAAACCTAAGCCAGTTATCCATCCACAGACAGCTGTTTCGGGGTGTTGCCCCTCATCAGTGCAGAGTAGTGATTCTGGCTAACCGGAAGCAATGCCTCGGAGACCACCCAAACACAACAATAGCTGATCTCCTCAGGGAGACCAGCTACGAAAAACACCACAGAGCCTCTCTTAAGAGTCTCAACACAGCAATCCGAAGTGCAAGGTTCCCTGGGAAAAGGGAATATGCAAAATAAATGTGGAGCCCCAGTTATGGGTCTACAACACAATGAAAGCCAGATATCCCTCAAAGGAAGGAAAACCAAGCAAAGGGGTGTCTCCATTACAGAGATCACCAAATCCACCATATTAAGTGGCCCCTATGTGAAGATCCTGTTTTTTTAACAAGCTTTAAGGATGTAACTGGGAAAACCTAAGACAGTTATCCATCCACAGACAGCTTTTTCGATGTGTTGCCCCTCATCAGTGAGGAGTAGGATTCTGGCTAACTGGGAGCAATGCCTCTAAGACCACCCAAACACAACAATAGCTGATCTCCTCAGGGAGACCAGCTACAAAAAACACAGCGGAGCCTCACTTAAGAGTCTCAACACAGCAATCCGAAGTGCAAAGTTCCCTGGGAAAAGGGAATATGCAAAATAAATGTGGAGCCCCAGTTAAGGGTCTACAACACAATGAAAGCCAGACATCCCTCAAAGGAAGGAAAACCAAGCAAAGAGATGTCTCCATTACAGAGATCACCAAATCCACCATATTAAATGGCCCCTATGTCAAGATCCAGCTTTTTTTACAAGCTTTAAGGATGTGACGGGGAATACCTAAGCCAGTTATCCATCCACAGACAGCTGTTTCGGGGTGTTGCCCTCATCAGTGCGGAGAAGGATTCTGGCTAACCGGGAGCAATGCCTCGGAGACCACCCAAACACAACAATAGCTGATCTCAGGGAGACCATCTACAAAAACACAGCGGAGCCTCACTTACGAGTCTCAACACAGCAATCCGAAGTGCAAAGTTCCCTGGGAAAAGGGAATATGCAAAATAAATGTGAAGCCCCAGTTATGGGTCTACAACACAATGAAAGCCAGACATCCCTCAAAGGAAGGAAAACCAAGCAAAGATATGTCTCCATTACAGAGATCACCAAATCCACCATATTAAATGGCACCTATGTCAAGATCCAGCTTTTTTACAAGCTTTAAGGATGTGACGGGAAAACCTAAGCCAGTTATCCATCCACAGACAGCTGTTTCGATGTTTTGCCCCTCATCAGTGAGGAGTAGGATTCTGGCTAACCGGGAGCAATGCCTCGAAGACCACCCAAACACAACAATAGCTGATATCCTCAGGGAGACCAGCTACAAAAACACCGCGGAGCCTCACTTAGAGTCTCAACACAGCAATCCGAAGTGCAAAGTTCCCTGGGAAAAGAGAATATGCAAAATAAATGTGGAGCCCCAGTTATGGGTCTACAACACAATGAAAGCCAGATATCCCTCAAAGGAAGGAAAACCAAGCAAAGGGGTGTCTCCATTACAGAGATCACCAAATCCACCATATTAAGTGGCCCCTATGTCAAGATCCCGCTTTTTTTACAAGCTTTAAGGATGTGACAGGGAAAACCTAAGCCAGTTATCCATACACAGACAGCTGTTTCGATGTGTTGCCCTCATCAGTGAGGAGTAGGATTCTGGCTAACTGGGAGCAATGCCTCTAAGACCACCCAAACACAACAATAGCTGATCTCCTCAGGGAGACCAGCTACAAAAACACAGCGGAGCCTCACTTAAGAGTCTCAACACAGCAATCCGAAGTGCAAAGTTCCCTGGGAAAAGGGAATATGCAAAATAAATGTGGAGCCCCAGTTATGGGTCTACAACACAATGAAAGCCAGATATCCCTCAAAGGAAGGAAAACCAAGCAAAGGTGTGTCTCCATTACAGAGATCACCAAATCCACCATATTAAGTGGCCCCTATGTCAAGATCCAGCTTTTTTACAAGCTTTAAGGATGTGACGGGGAAAACCTAAGCCAGTTATCCATCCACAGACAGCTGTTTCGGGGTGTTGCCCCTCATCAGTGCGGAGTAGGATTCTGGCTAACCGGGAGCAATGCCTCGGAGACCACCCAAACACAACAATAGCTGATCTCCAGGGAGACCATCTACAAAAAACACAGCGGAGCCTCACTTAAGAGTCTCAACACAGCAATCCGAAGTGCAAAGTTCCCTGGGAAAAGGGAATATGCAAAATAAATGTGAAGCCCCAGTTATGGGTCTACAACACAATGAAAGCCAGATATCCCTCAAAGGAAGGAAAACCAAGCAAAGAGGTGTCTCCATTACAGAGATCACCAAATCCACCATATTAAATGGCACCTATGTCAAGATCCAGCTTTTTTACAAGCTTTAAGGATGTGACGGGGAAAACCTAAGCCAGTTATCCATCCACAGACAGCTGTTTCGATGTGTTGCCCCTCATCAGTGAGGAGTAGGATTCTGGCTAACCGGGAGCAATGCCTCGAAGACCACCCAAACACAACAATAGCTGATATCCTCAGGGAGACCAGCTACAAAACACACGGAGCCTCGCTTAAGAGTCTCACCACAGCAATCCGAAGTGCAAAGTTCCCTGGGAAAAGAGAATATGCAAAATAAATGTGGAGCCCCAGTTATGGGTCTACAACACAATGAAAGCCAGCTATCCCTCAAAGGAAGGAAAACTAAGCAAAGGGGTGTCTCCATTACAGAGATCACCAAATCCACCATATTAAGTGGCCACTATGTGAAGATTCCGCTTTTTTTACAAGCTTTAAGGATGTGACGGGAAAACCTAAGCCAGTTATCCATCCACAGACAGCTGTTTCGGGTGTTGCCCCTCATCAGTGCAGAGTAGGATTCTGGCTAACCGGGAGCAATGCCTCTAAGACCACCCAAACACAACAATAGCTGATCCTCAGGGAGACCAGCTACAAAAAAAATGCGGAGCCTCACTTAAGAGTCTCAACACAGCAATCCGAAGTGCAAAGTTCACTGGGAAAAGGGAATATGCAAAATAAATGTGGAGACCCAGTTATGGGTCTACAACACAATGAAAGCCAGATATCCCTCAAAGGATGGAAAACCAAGCAAAGGGGTGTCTCCATTACAGAGATCACCAAATCCACCATATTAAGTGGCCACTATGTGAAGATCCCGCTTTTTTTACAAGCTTTAAGGATGTGACAGGGAAAAGCTAAGCCTGTTATCCATCCACAGATAGCTGTAACGGGTGTTGCCCCTCATCAGTGCGGAGTAGGATTCTGGCTAACCGGGAGCAATGCCTCGGAGACCACCCAAACACAACAATAGCTGATATCTCAGGGAGACCATCTACAAAAACACAGCGGAGCCTCACTTAAGAGTCTCAACACAGCAATCCGAAGTGCAAAGTTCCCTGGGAAAAGGGAATATGCAAAATAAATGTGGAGCCCCAGTTATGGGTCTACAACACAATGAAAGCCAGATATCCCTCAAAGGAAGGAAAACCAAGCAAAGAGGTGTCTCCATTACAGAGATCACCAAATCCACCATATTAAATGGCCCCTATGTCAAGATCCAGCTTTTTTACAAGCTTTAAGGATGTGACGGGGAAAACCTAAGCCAGTTATCCATCGACAGACAGCTGTTACGATGTGTTGCCCCTCATCAGTGAGGAGTAGGATTCTGGCTAACCGGGAGCAATGCCTCGAAGACCACCCAAACACAACAATAGCTGATATCCTCAGGGAGACCAGCTACAAAAACACCGCGGAGCCTCACTTAAGAGTCTCAACACAGCAATCCGAAGTGCAAAGTTCCCTGGGAAAAGGGAATATGCAAAATAAATGTTGAGCCCCAGTTATGGGTCTACTACACAATGAAAGCCAGCTATCCCTCAAAGGAAGGAAAACCAAGCAAAGGGGTGTCTCCATTACAGAGATCACCAAATCCAACATATTAAGTGGCCACTATGTGAAGATCCCGCTTTTTTTACAAGCTTTATGGATGTGACGGGGAAAACCTAAGCCAGTTATCCATCCACAGACAGCTGTTTCGGGTGTTGCCCCTCATCAGTGCAGAATAGGATTCTGGCTAACCGGGAGCAATGCCTATAAGACCACCCAAACACAACAATAGCTGATCTCAGGGAGACCAGCTACAAAAAAAAAACGCGGAGCCTCACTTAAGAGTCTCAACACAGCAATCCGAAGTGCAAAGTTCCCTGGGAAAAGGGAATATGCAAAATAAATGTGGAGCCCCAGTTATGGGTCTACAACACAATGAAAGCCAGATATCCCTCAAAGGAAGGAAAACTAAGCAAAATGGTGTCTCCATTACAGAGATCACCAAATCCACCATATTAAGTGGCCCCTATGTCAAGATCCCGCTTTTTTACAAGCTTTAAGGATGTGACAGGAAAACCTAAACCAGTTATCCATCCGCAGACAGCTGTTTCGAGGTGTTGCCCCTCATCAGTGCGGAGTAGGATTCTGGCTAACCTGGAGCAATGCCTCGGAGACCACCCAAACACAACAATAGCTGATCTCCTCAGGGAGACCAGCTACAAAAACACAGCGGAGCCTCACTTAAGAGTCTCAACACAGCAATCCGAAGTGCAAAGTTCCCTGGGAAAAGGGAATATGCTAAATAAATGTGGAGCCCCAGTTATGGGTCTACAACACAATGAAAGCCAGATATCCCTCAAAGGAAGGAAAACCAAGCAAAGAGGTGTCTCCATTACAGAGATCACCAAATCCACCATATTAAGTGGCCCCTATGTCAAGATCCCGCTTTTTTTACAAGCTTTAAGGATGTGACAGGAAAAACCTAAGCCAGTTATCCATCCACAGACAGCTGTTTTGGCGTGTTGCCCCTCATCAGTGCGGAGTAGGATTCTGGCTAACCGGGAGCAATGCCTCGAAGACCACCCAAACACAACAATAGCTGATCTCCTCAGGGAGACCAGCTACAAAACACCGCGGAGCCTCACTTAAGAGTCTCAACACAGCAATCCGAAGTGCAAAGTTTCCTGGGAAAAGGGAATATGCAAAATAAATGTGGAGCCCCAGTTATGGGTCTACAACACAATGAAAGCCAGATATCCCTCAAAGGAAGGAAAACCAAGCAAAGAGGTGTCTCCATTACAGAGATCACCAAATCCACCATATTAAGTGGCCACTATGTGAAGATCCCGCTTTTTTTACAAGCTTTAAGGATGTGACGGGGAAAACCTAAGCCAGTTTTCCATCTGCAGACAGCT
>JAKVIS010004877.1:0-13153 GCA_033119425.1 Bufotes viridis
CAGATCACCCAGGACACTGAGCGGTGATATCACTGTATATACATCACTGGTGAGAGGTCACTAGATTATAGTGATCAGTACTACATCCAGATCACCAGGACATAGACGGTGATATCACTGTATACACATCACTGGTGAGAGGTCACTAGAGTATAGTGATCAGTACTACACCCGGATCACCAGGACATAGAGCGGTGATATCACTGTATATACATCACTGGTGAGGAGGTGACTACAGTATAGTGATCAGTACTACACCCAGATCACCAGGACATAGAGCGGTGATATCACTGTATATACATCACTGGTGAGAGGTCACTAGAGTATAGTGATCAGTACTACACCCAGATCACCAGGACATAGAGCGGTGATATCACTGTATATACATCACTGGTGAGAGGTCACTAAAGTATAGTGATCAGTACTACACCCAGATCACCAGGACATAGAGCGGTGATATCACTGTATATACATCACTGGTGAGAGGTCACTAGAGTATAGTGATCAGTACTACACCCAGATCACCAGGACATAGAGCGGTGATATCACTGTATATACATCACTGGTGAGAGGTCACTAGAGTATAGTGATCAGTACTACACCCAGATCACCAGGACATAGAGCGGTGATATCACTGTATATACATCACTGGTGAGAGGTCACTACAGTATAGTGATCAGTACTACACCCAGATCACCAGGACATAGAGCGGTGATATCACTGTATATACATCACTGGTGAGAGGTCACTAGAGTATAGTGATCAGTACTACACCCAGATCACCAGGACATAGAGCAGTGATATCACTGTATATACATCACTGGTGAGAGGTCACTAGAGTATAGTGATCAGTACTACACCCAGATCACCAGGACATAGAGCGGTGATATCACTGTATATACATCACTGGTGAGAGGTCACTAGAGTATAGTGATCAGTACTACACCCAGATCACCAGGACATAGAGCAGTGATATCACTGTATATACATCACTGGTGAGAGGTCACTAGAGTATAGTGATCAGTACTACACCCAGATCACCAGGACATAGAGCGGTGATATCACTGTATATACATCACTGGTGAGAGGTCACTAGAGTATAGTGATCAGTACTACACCCAGATCACCAGGACATAGAGCGGTGATATCACTGTATATACATCACTGGTGAGAGGTCACTAGAGTATAGTGATCAGTACTACACCCAGATCACCAGGACATAGAGCGGTGATATCACTGTATATACATCACTGGTGAGGGTCACTAGAGTATAGTGATCAGTACTACACCCAGATCACCAGGACATAGAGCAGTGATATCACTGTATATACATCACTGGTGAGAGGTCACTACAGTATAGTGATCAGTACTACACCCAGATCACCAGGACATAGAGCGGTGATATCACTGTATATACATCACTGGTGAGAGGTCACTACAGTATAGTGATCAGTACTACACCCAGATCACCAGGACATAGAGCAGTGATATCACTGTATATACATCACTGGTGAGAGGTCACTACAGTATAGTGATCAGTACTACACCCAGATCACCAGGACATAGAGCAGTGATATCACTGTATATACATCACTGGTGAGAGGTCACTAGAGTATAGTGATCAGTACTACACCCAGATCACCAGGACATAGAGCGGTGATATCACTGTATATACATCACTGGTGAGAGGTCACTACAGTATAGTGATCAGTACTACACCCAGATCACCAGGACATAGAGCAGTGATATCACTGTATATACATCACTGGTGAGAGGTCACTAGAGTATAGTGATCAGTACTACACCCAGATCACCCAGGACATAGAGCGGTGATATCACTGTATATACATCACTGGTGAGAGGTCACTAGAGTATAGTGATCAGTACTACACCCAGATCACCAGGACATAGAGCAGTGATATCACTGTATATACATCACTGGTGAGAGGTCACTAAAGTATAGTGATCAGTACTACACCCAGATCACCAGGACATAGAGCGGTGATATCACTGTATATACATCACTGGTGAGGAGGTGACTACAGTATAGTGATCAGTACTACACCAGATCACCCAGGACATAGAGCAGTGATATCACTGCATATACATCACTGGTGAGGGTCACTACGAGTATAGTGATCAGTACTACCCAGCTCACCAGGACATAGGCGGTGATATCACTGTATATACATCACTGGTGAGAGGTCACTACAGTATGAGTGATCAGTACTACACCAGATCCACCAGGACATAGGCGGTGATATCACTGTATATACATCACTGGTGAGAGAGTCACTAAAGTATAGTGATCAGTACTACACCCAGATCACCAGGACATAGAGCAGTGATATCACTGTATATACATCACTGGTGAGGTCACTAGAGTATAGTGATCAGTACTACACCCAGATCACCAGGACATAGAGCGGTGATATCACTGTATATACATCACTGGTGAGAGGTCACTACAGTATAGTGATCAGTACTACACCAGATCACCAGGACATAGAGCGGTGATATCACTGTATATACATCACTGGTGAGAGGTCACTAGAGTATAGTGATCAGTACTACACCCAGATCACCCAGGACATAGAGCGGTGATATCACTGTATATACATCACTGGTGAGAGGTCACTAGAGTATAGTGATCAGTACTACACCCAGATCACCAGGACATAGAGCGGTGATATCACTGTATATACATCACTGGTGAGAGGTCACTAGAGTATAGTGATCAGTACTACACCCAGATCACCAGGACATAGAGCAGTGATATCACTGTATATACATCACTGGTGAGAGGTCACTACAGTATAGTGATCAGTACTACACCCAGATCACCAGGACATAGAGCGGTGATATCACTGTATATACATCACTGGTGAGAGGTCACTAGAGTATAGTGATCAGTACTACACCCAGATCACCAGGACATAGAGCAGTGATATCACTGTATATACATCACTGGTGAGAGGTCACTAGAGTATAGTGATCAGTACTACACCCAGATCACCAGGACATAGAGCGGTGATATCACTGTATATACATCACTGGTGAGAGGTCACTAGAGTATAGTGATCAGTACTACACCCAGATCACCAGGACATAGAGCGGTGATATCACTGTATATACATCACTGGTGAGAGGTGCACTAGAGTATAGTGATCAGTACTACACCCAGATCACCAGGACATAGAGCGGTGATATCACTGTATATACATCACTGGTGAGAGGTCACTACAGTATAGTGATCAGTACTACACCCAGATCACCAGGACATAGAGCAGTGATATCACTGTATATACATCACTGGTGAGAGGTCACTACAGTATAGTGATCAGTACTACACCCAGATCACCAGGACATAGAGCGGTGATATCACTGTATATACATCACTGGTGAGAGGTCACTAGAGTATAGTGATCAGTACTACACCCAGATCACCCAGGACATAGAGCGGTGATATCACTGTATATACATCACTGGTGAGAGGTCACTAGAGTATAGTGATCAGTACTACACCCAGATCACCAGGACATAGAGCGGTGATATCACTGTATACATCACTGGTGAGAGGTCACTACAGTATAGTGATCAGTACTACACCCAGATCACCAGGACATAGAGCAGTGATATCACTGTATATACATCACTGGTGAGAGGTCACTAGAGTATAGTGATCAGTACTACACCCAGATCACCAGGACATAGAGCGGTGATATCACTGTATATACATCACTGGTGAGAGTTCACTAGAGTATAGTGATCAGTACTACACCCGGATCACCAGGACATAGAGCGGTGATATCACTGTATATACATCACTGGTGAGAGGTCACTAGAGTATAGTGATCAGTACTACATCCAGATCACCAGGACATAGAGCGGTGATATCACTGTATATACATCACTGGTGAGAGGTCACTAGAGTATAGTGATCAGTACTACACCCAGATCACCAGGACATAGAGCGGTGATATCACAGTATATACATCACTGGTGACAGGTCACTACAGTATAGTAATCAGTACTACACCCGGATCACCAGGACATAGAGCAGTGATATCACTGTATACACATCACTGGTGAGAGGTCACAAGAGTATAGAGATCAGTACTACACCGAGATCACCAGGACATAGAGCAGTGATATCACTGTATATACATCACTGGTGAGAGGTGACTACAGTATAGTGATCAGTACTACACCCAGATCACCAGGACATAGAGCAGTGATATCACTGTATATACATCACTGGTGAGAGGTCACTACAGTATAGTGATCAGTACTACACCCAGATCACCAGGACATAGAGCGGTGATATCACTGTATATACATCACTGGTGAGAGGTCACTACAGTATAGTGATCAGTACTACACCCAGATCACCAGGACATAGAGCGGTGATATCACTGTATATACATCACTGGTGAGAGGTCACTACAGTATAGTGATCAGTACTACACCCAGATCACCAGGACATAGAGCGGTGATATCACTGTATATACATTACTGGTGAGAGGTGACTACAGTATAGTGATCAGTACTACACTCGGATCACCAGGACATAGAGCGGTGATATCACTGTATATACATCACTGGTGAGAGGTCACTAGAGTATAGTGATCAGTACTACACCCAGATCACCAGGACATAGAGCGGTGATATCACTGTATATACATCACTGGTGAGAGGTGACTAGAGTATAGTGATCAGTACTACACCCGGATCACCAGGACATAGAGCGGTGATATCACTGTATATACATCACTGGTGAGAGGTCACTACAGTATAGTGATCAGTACTACACCCAGATCACCAGGACATAGAGCAGTGATATCACTGTATATACATCACTGGTGAGAGGTCACTACAGTATAGTGATTAGTACTGCACCCAGATCACCAGGACACAGAGCAGTGATATCACTGTATATACATCACTGGTGAGAGGTCACTACAGTATAGTGATCAGTACTACACCCAGATCACCAGGACATAGAGCAGTGATATCACTGTATATACATCACTGGTGAGAGGTCACTACAGTATAGTGATTAGTACTGCACCCAGATCACCAGGACACAGGCAGTGATATCACTGTATATACATCACTGGTGAGAGGTCACTACAGTATAGTGATTAGTTACTGCACCCAGATCACCAGGACACAGAGCAGTGATATCACTGTATATACATCACTGGTGAGAGGTCACTAGAGTATAGTGATCATTACTGCACCCAGATCACCCAGGACACAGAGCGGTGATATCACTGTATACACATCACTGGTGAGAGGACATTACAGTATAGTGATCAGTACTACACCCGGATCACCAGGACATAGAGCAGTGATATCACTGTATACACATCACCGGTGAGAGGGACATTTACAGTATAGTGATCAGTACTACACCCGGATCACCAGGACATAGAGCAGTGATATCACTGTATATACATCACTGGTGAGAGGTCACTAGAGTATAGTGATCAGTACTACACCCAGATCACCAGGACATAGAGCGGTGATATCACTGTATATACATCACTGGTGAGAGGTCACTAGAGTATAGTGATCAGTACTACACCCAGATCACCAGGACATAGAGCGGTGATATCACTGTATATACATCACTGGTGAGAGGTCACTAGAGTATAGTGATCAGTACTACACCCGGATCACCAGGACATAGAGCGGTGATATCACTGTATATACATCACTGGTGAGAGGTCACTACAGTATAGTGATCAGTACTACACCCAGATCACCAGGACATAGAGCAGTGATATCACTGTATATACATCACTGGTGAGAGGTCACTACAGTATAGTGATCAGTACTACACCCAGATCACCCAGGACATAGAGCGGTGATATCACTGTATATACATCACTGGTGAGAGGTCACTACAGTATAGTGATCAGTACTACACCCAGATCACCAGGACACAGAGCAGTGATATCACTGTATATACATCACTGGTGAGAGGTCACTACAGTATAGTGATTAGTACTGCACCCAGATCACCAGGACACAGAGCAGTGATATCACTGTATATACATCACTGGTGAGAGGTCACTACAGTATAGTGATTAGTACTGCACCCAGATCACCAGGACACAGAGCAGTGATATCACTGTATATACATCACTGGTGAGAGGTCACTAGAGTATAGTGATCATTACTACACCCAGATCACCAGGACACAGAGCGGTGATATCACTGTATACACATCACTGGTGAGAGGACATTACAGTATAGTGATCAGTACTACACCCGGATCACCAGGACATAGAGCAGTGATATCACTGTATACACATCACCGGTGAGAGGACATTACAGTATAGTGATCAGTACTACACCCGGATCACCAGGACATAGAGCAGTGATATCACTGTATATACATCACTGGTGAGAGGTCACTAGAGTATAGTGATCAGTACTACACCCAGATCACCAGGACATAGAGCGGTGATATCACTGTATATACATCACTGGTGAGAGGTCACTAGAGTATAGTGATCAGTACTACACCCGGATCACCAGGACATAGAGCGGTGATATCACTGTATATACATCACTGGTGAGAGGTCACTAGAGTATAGTGATCAGTACTACACCCAGATCACCAGGACATAGAGCGGTGATATCACTGTATATACATCACTGGTGAGAGGTCACTAGAGTATAGTGATCAGTACTACACCCAGATCACCAGGACATAGAGCGGTGATATCACTGTATATACATCACTGGTGAGAGGTCACTACAGTATAGTGATCAGTACTACACCCAGATCACCAGGACATAGAGCAGTGATATCACTGTATATACATCACTGGTGAGAGGTCACTAGAGTATAGTGATCAGTACTACACCCAGATCACCAGGACATAGAGCAGTGATATCACTGTATATACATCACTGGTGAGAGGTCACTAGAGTATAGTGATCAGTACTACACCCAGATCACCAGGACATAGAGCGGTGATATCACTGTATATACATCACTGGTGAGAGGTCACTACAGTATAGTGATCAGTACTACACCCAGATCACCAGGACATAGAGCAGTGATATCACTGTATATACATCACTGGTGAGAGGTCACTAGAGTATAGTGATCAGTACTACACCCAGATCACCAGGACATAGAGCAGTGATATCACTGTATATACATCACTGGTGAGAGGTCACTAGAGTATAGTGATCAGTACTACACCCAGATCACCAGGACATAGAGCAGTGATATCACTGTATATACATCACTGGTGAGAGGTCACTAGAGTATAGTGATCAGTACTACACCCAGATCACCAGGACATAGAGCGGTGATATCACTGTATATACATCACTGGTGAGAGGTCACTAGAGTATAGTGATCAGTACTACACCCAGATCACCAGGACATAGAGCAGTGATATCACTGTATATACATCACTGGTGAGAGGTCACTACGAGTATAGTGATCAGTACTACACCCAGATCACCAGGACATAGAGCGGTGATATCACTGTATATACATCACTGGTGAGAGGTCACTACAGTATAGTGATCAGTACTACACCCAGATCACCAGGACATAGAGCGGTGATATCACTGTATATACATCACTGGTGAGAGGTCACTAGAGTATAGTGATCAGTACTACACCCAGATCACCAGGACATAGAGCAGTGATATCACTGTATATACATCACTGGTGAGAGGTCACTAGAGTATAGTGATCAGTACTACACCCAGATCACCAGGACATAGAGCAGTGATATCACTGTATATACATCACTGGTGAGAGGTCACTAGAGTATAGTGATCAGTACTACACCCAGATCACCAGGACATAGAGCGGTGATATCACTGTATATACATCACTGGTGAGAGGTCACTAGAGTATAGTGATCAGTACTACACCCAGATCACCAGGACATAGAGCGGTGATATCACTGTATATACATCACTGGTGAGAGGTCACTAGAGTATAGTGATCAGTACTACACCCAGATCACCAGGACATAGAGCGGTGATATCACTGTATATACATCACTGGTGAGAGGTCACTAGAGTATAGTGATCAGTACTACACCCAGATCACCAGGACATAGAGCGGTGATATCACTGTATATACATCACTGGTGAGAGGTCACTAGAGTATAGTGATCAGTACTACACCCAGATCACCAGGACATAGAGCAGTGATATCACTGTATATACATCACTGGTGAGAGGTCACTAGAGTATAGTGATCAGTACTACACCCAGATCACCAGGACATAGAGCGGTGATATCACTGTATATACATCACTGGTGAGAGGTCACTAGAGTATAGTGATCAGTACTACACCCAGATCACCAGGACATAGAGCGGTGATATCACTGTATATACATCACTGGTGAGAGGTCACTACAGTATAGTGATCAGTACTACACCCAGATCACCAGGACATAGATCAGTGACATCACTGTATATACATCACAGGTGAGAGGTCACTACAGTATAGTGATCAGTACTACACCCAGATCACCAGGACATAGAGCAGTGATATCACTGTATATACATCACTGGTGAGAGGTCACTAGAGTATAGTGATCAGTACTACACCCAGATCACCAGGACATAGAGCGGTGATATCACTGTATATACATCACTGGTGAGAGGTCACTAGAGTATAGTGATCAGTACTACACCCAGATCACCAGGACATAGAGCGGTGATATCACTGTATACACATCACTGGTGAGAGGTCCCTACAGTATAGTGATCAGTACTACACCCAGATCACCAGGACATAGAGCGGTGATATCACAGTATATACATCACTGGTGACAGGTCACTAGAGTATAGTGATCAGTACTACATCCAGATCACCAGGACACAGAGCAGTGATATCACTGTATATACATCACTGGTGAGAGGTGACTACAGTATAGTGATCAGTACTACACCCGGATCACCAGGACATAGAGCCGTGATATCGCTGTATATACATCACTGGTGAGAGGTCACTAGAGTATAGTGATCAGTACTACACCCAGATCACCAGGACATAGAGCGGTGATATCACTGTATACACATCACTGGTGAGAGGTCACTAGAGTAAAGTGATCAGTACTACACCCTGATCACCAGGACATAGAGCGGTGATATTACTGTATATACATCACTGGTGAGAGGTCACTACAGTATAGTGATCAGTACTACATCCAGATCACCAGGACACAGAGCAGTGATATCACTGTATATACATCACAGGTGAGAGGTGACTACAGTATAGTGATCAGTACTACACCCGGATCACCAGGATACAGAGCTGTGATATCACTGTATATACATCACTGGTGAGAGGTCACTACAGTATAGTGATCAGCAATACACCCAGATCACCAGGACATAGAGCGGTGATATCATTGTATATACATCACTGGTGAGAGGTCACTACAGTATAGTGATCAGTACTACACCCAGATCACCAGGACATAGAGCGGTGATATCACTGTATACACATCACCGGTGAGAGGTGACTAGAGTATAGTGATCAGTACTACACCCGGATCACCAGGACATAGAGCGGTGATATCACTGTATATACATTACCGGTGAGCGGTCAATACAGTATAGTGATCAGTACTACACCCGGATCACCAGGACATAGAGCGGTGATATCACTGTATATACATCACTGGTGAGAGGTCACTACAGTATAGTGATCAGTACTACACCCCGATCACCAGGACATAGAGCGGTGATATCACTGTATATACATCACTGGTGAGAGGTCACTACAGTATAGTGATCAGTACTACACCCAGATCACCAGGACATAGAGCGGTGATATCACTGTATATACATCACTGGTGAGAGGTCACTAGAGTATAGTGATCAGTACTACACCCAGATCACCAGGACATAGAGCGGTGATATCACTGTATATACATCACTGGTGAGAGGTCACTAGAGTATAGTGATCAGTACTACACCCAGATCACCAGGACATAGAGCGGTGATATCACTGTATATACATCACAGGTGAGAGGTCACTACAGTATAGTGATCAGTACTACACCCAGATCACCAGGACATAGAGCAGTGATATCACTGTATATACATCACAGGTGAGAGGTGACTACAGTATAGTGATCAGTACTACACCCAGACCACCAGGACATAGAGCAGTGATATCATTGTATATACATCACTGGTGAGAGGTCACTACAGTATAGTGATCAGTACTACACCCAGATCACCAGGATACAGAGCGGTGATATCATTGTATATACATCACTGGTGAGAGGTCACTAGAGTATAGTGATCAGTACTACACCCAGCTCACCAGGACATAGAGCGGTGATATCACTGTATACACATCACTGGTGAGAGGTCACTACAGTATAGTGATCAGTACTACACCCAGACCACCAGGACATAGAGCGGTGATATCACTGTATATACATCACTGGTGAGAGGTAACTACAGTATAGTGATTAGTACTACACCCAGATCACCAGGACATAGAGCGGTGATATCACAGTATATACATCACTGGTGAGAGGTCACTAGAGTATAGTGATCAGTACTACACCCAGACCACCAGGACATAGAGCAGTGATATCACTGTATATACATCACTGGTGAGAGGTCACTACAGTATAGTGATCAGTACTACATCCAGATCACCAGGACACAGAGCAGTGATATCACTGTATATACATCACAGGTGAGAGGTGACTACAGTATAGTGATCAGTACTACACCCGGATCACCAGGATACAGAGCGGTGATATCACTGTATATACATCACTGGTGAGAGGTGACTACAGTATAGTGATCAGTACTACACCCCGATCACCAGGACATAGAGCGGTGATATCACTGTATATACATCACTGGTGAGAGGTCACTACAGTATAGTGATCAGTACTACACCCAGATCACCAGGACATAGAGCGGTGATATCACTGTATATACATCACTGGTGAGAGGTCACTAGAGTATAGTGATCAGTACTACACCCAGATCACCAGGACATAGAGCGGTGATATCACTGTATATACATCACTGGTGAGAGGTCACTAGAGTATAGTGATCAGTACTACACCCAGATCACCAGGACATAGAGCAGTGATATCACTGTATATACATCACTGGTGAGAGATCACTAGAGTATAGTGATCAGTACTACACCCGGATCACCAGGACATAGAGCAGTGATATCACTGTATATACATCACTGGTGAGAGGTCACTAGAGTATAGTGATCAGTACTACACCCAGACCACCAGGACATAGAGCAGTGATATCACTGTATATACATCACTGGTGAGAGGTGACTACAGTATAGTGATCAGTACTACACCCAGATCACCAGGACATAGAGCGGTGATATCACTGTATATACATCACTGGTGAGAGGTCACTAGAGTATAGTGATCAGTACTACACCCAGACCACCAGGACATAGAGCAGTGATATCATTGTATATACATCACTGGTGAGAGGTGACTACAGTATAGTGATCAGTACTACACCCAGATCACCAGGACATAGAGCAGTGATATCACTGTATATACATCACTGGTGAGAGGCGACTACAGTATAGTGATCAGTACTACACCCAGATCACCAGGACATAGAGCAGTGATATCACTGTATATACATCACTGGTGAGAGGTGACTACAGTATAGTGATCAGTACTACACCCAGACCACCAGGACATAGAGCAGTGATATCATTGTATATACATCACTGGTGAGAGGTGACTACAGTATAGTGATCAGTACTACACCCAGATCACCAGGACATAGAGCGGTGATATCACTGTATATACATCACCGGTGAGAGGTCACTACAGTATAGTGATCAGTACTACACCCAGCTCACCAGGACATAGAGCGGTGATATCACTGTATACACATCACTGGTGAGAGGTCACTACAGTATAGTGATCAGTACTACACCCAGATCACCAGGACATAGAGCGGTGATATCACAGTATATACATCACTGTTGAGAGGTCACTACAGTATAGTGATCAGTACTACACCCGGATTACCAGGACATAGAGCGGTGATATCACTGTATATACATCACTGGTGAGAGGTCACTACAGTATAGTGATTAGTACTGCACCCAGATCACCAGGACACAGAGCAGTGATATCACTGTATATACATCACTGGTGAGAGGTCACTAGAGTATAGTGATCAGTACTACACCCAGATCACCAGGACATAGAGCAGTGATATCACTGTATACACATCACTGGTGAGAGATCACTAGAGTATAGTGATCAGTACTACACCCAGATCACCAGGACATAGAGCAGTGATATCACTGTATACACATCACTGGTGAGAGGTCACTAGAGTATAGTGATCAGTACTACACCCGGATCACCAGGACATAGAGCGGTGATATCACTGTATACACATCACTGGTGAGAGGTGACTACAGTATAGTGATCAGTACTACATCCAGATCACCAGGACATAGAGCAGTGATATCACTGTATATACATCACTAGTGAGAGGTCACTAGAGTATAGTGATCAGTACTACATCCAGATCACCAGGACATAGAGCGGTGATATCACTGTATATACATCACCGGTGAGAGGTGACTACAGTATAGTGATCAGAACTACACCCAGATCACCAGGACATAGAGCGGTGATATCACTGTATATACATCACCGGTGAGAGGTGACTACAGTATAGTGATCAGAACTACACCCAGATCACCAGGACACAGAGCAGTGATATCACTGTATATACATCACTGGTGAGAGGTCACTACAGTATAGTGATCAGTACTACATCCAGATCACCAGGACATAGAGCGGTGATATCACTGTATATACATCACTGGTGAGAGGTCACTAGAGTATAGTGATCAGTACTACACCCAGATCACCAGGACATAGAGCGGTGATATCACTGTATATACATCACTGGTGAGAGGTCACTAGAGTATAGTGATCAGTACTACACCCAGATCACCAGGACATAGAGCGGTGATATCACTGTATATACATTACTGGTGAGAGGTCACTACAGTATAGTGATCAGTACTACACCCAGATCACCAGGACATAGAGCGGTGACATCACTGTATATACATCACTGGTGAGAGGTCACTACAGTATAGTGATCAGT
>JAKVIS010004878.1:0-13065 GCA_033119425.1 Bufotes viridis
CAGTTATTTAGGCCCAGCACCTAGACAGGAGAGAGGTCCCAGCAAGGAATCATGCCATATCACCCACTACTGATAAAGGCCATTTCAGATATTTCGCCAGCACTCAGACAGAGGAGAGAGGTCCCAGAGCAAGGGACATGCGCGTCATATCACCCACCGCCAGAGAAGGCCACTTTCAGTTATTTCGTCCAGCGCCCAGACCGAGGAGAGATGGTCCCCAGCAAGGACTCATCGTACATTATCATCCACCACTAGAGATGGCCCCACTTTCAGTTATTTCGGCAGCACCCAGACAGAGGAGAGGTCCCACAGCAAGGGATCATGCATCATTATCACCCACCACTGGAGAAGGCCACTGCAGTCTATTTTGGTGCACCCGATACAGGAGAGAGGTCCCACAGCAAGGAATCATGCGTCATATCACCCACCCACTGGAGAAGGCCACTTTCGGTTATTTCGGCCCCAGCACCCAGACAGAGGAGAGAGGTCCACAGCAAGGAATCATCGTCATATCACCCACCACTGGAAGGCCACTTTCAGTTATTTTGGCCCAGCACCCAGACAGAGGAGAGAGGTCCCACAGTAAGGAATCATGCGTCATATCACCACCACTGGAGAAGGCCACTCTCAGTTATTTCAGGCCCCAGCACCCAGACAGAGGCAGAGTCCCACAGCAAGAAATCATCACGTCATATCACCCACCACTGGAAGAGGCCACTTTCAGTTATTTGGCCCAGCACCCAGACAGAGGAGCAGAGGTCCCACAGCAAAGGAATCATGCGTCATATCACCCACCACTGAGAAGGCCACTTTCAGTTATTTCGGCCCCAGCACCCAGACAGAGGAAGAGGTCCACAGCAAGGAATCATGCGTCATATCACCCACCACTGGAAGGCCACTTTCAGTTATTTTGGCCGCACCCAGACAGAGGATGCAGGTCCCACAGCAAGGAATCTATGCGTCATATCACCCACCACTGGAGAAGGCCACTTTCAGTTATTTCGGCCTAGCACCCAGTCAGAGCAGAGAGGTCCCACAGCAAGGAATCATGCGTCATATCACCCACCACTGGAGAGGCCACTTTCAGTTATTTCGGCCCAGCACCCAGACAGAGGAGAGAGGTCCCACAGCAAGGAATCATGCGTCATATCACCCACTGCATGGAGAAGGCCACTTTCAGTTATTTCGGCACAGCACCCAAGACCGAGGATGCAGGTTCCACAGCAGGGAATCATGCATGTCATATCACCACCACTGGAGAGAGGCCACTCTCAGTTATTTGGCCCAGCACCCAGACAGAGAGAGAGGTCCCACAGCAGGAATCATGCGTCATATCACCCACCACTGGAGAGGCCACTTTCATGTTATTTCTGGCCCAGCACCCAGACAGAGGAGAGGTCCACAGCAAGGATCATGCGTCATATCAGCCTCACCACCGGAGAAGGCCACTCTCAGTTATTTTGGACCCTAGCACCCAGACAGAGTACAGGTCCCACAGCAAGGAATCATGCGTCACTATCACCCACCACTGGAGAAGGCCACTTCTCAGTTATTTCGGCCCAGCACCAGACCAGAGGAGAGAGGTCCCACAGCAAGGAATCATGCATCATATCAACCCACCACTGGAGAAGGCCACTCTCAGTTATTTCGTTCCAGCACCCAGACAGAGGAGAGGTCCCACAGCAAGGAATCATGCGTCATATCAACCACCACGGAGAAGGCCACTCTCAGTTATTTCGACCCAGCACCCAGACAGAGTGAGAGGTCCCACAGCAAGGAGATCACACAGTCATATCACCCACCACCGGAGAAGGCCACTCTCTGTTATTTTCGGCCCAGCACCCAGACAGGAGGAGAGGTCCCACAGCAAGGAATCATGCGCATCATATCATCACACCGGAGAAGGCCACTTTCAGTTATTGTGCCCAGCACCCAGAGCGGAGAGAGGTCCACAGCAAGGAATCATGCGCCATTTCACCCACCACTGAGAAGGCCACTTTCAGTTGTTTCGGCGCTAAGTTTTATTGGCTGTGAACCCTCGACCTTGTTAATATGAGAAAAAATGTAATAAAATGGAAAATCTGCCAACATGTAAATTTAGAAGTTTTATCTCCATTTTACTTTAATTCTTGTGGAACACCTAAAGGGTTAACAAAGTTTCTAAAATCAGTTTTGAGTAACTTGAAAGGTATAGTTTCTACAATGGAGTCATTTCTGGGGGGTTTCCACTATGTAAGCCCGACAAAGTGACTTCAGACCTGAACTCGTCATTAAAAGGTGGGCTTTGGAAATTTTGTTAAAAATGTCAAGAATTGCTTCTAAAATTCTAAGCCTTCTTACATCCTAAAAATATAAAATGACATTTACAAAATGATGCCAACATAAGGTAAACATATGGGGAATGTTAAGTAATAAATATTTTATGAGGCATCACTTTCTGTTTTAAAAGAAGAGAAATAGAAATTTCGAAAATTGAGAATTTTTAAAAAATTTTGAAAATTTGAGATTTTTTCATAAATAAAGTTGAAATATATTGATTCAAATTTATGACTATCATGATGTACAATGTGTCACGAAAAAACAGTATTAGAATAACTTGGAAAAGTTAAAGTGTTTCAAAGCTAATACCATATAAAGTAACACATGTCAGATTTGCAAAAAATGGCCTTGGCAGAAGGGCGAAAACTGGCCCGGGGTAGAAGGGGTTAACACTAGAGATGATCGAACACCTGGATGTTCAGGTTCGAGAAGTTCACCCGAACTTCCCGAAAATGTTCGTGTTCGGGATCCGAACTCGACCCGAACTTTATCCAGAACCCGAACCCCATTGAAGTCAATGGGGACACGAACTTTTAGGCACTAAAAAGGCTGTAAAATCGTCCAGGAATGGGATAGACAGCTGGCAAAGGCAGCAAAATGTAGGTAAATCCCTGCAAACAAATGTGGATAGGAAATGAATTAAAATAAAATAAATAAAATTTAACCAATATCAATTGGAGAGAGGTCCCACTGCAAGGAATCATGCGTCATATCCCTCAACACTGGAGAAGGCCACTTTCAGTTATTTCGGCCCCAGCACCCAGACAGAGGAGAGAGGTCCCACAGCAAGGAATCATGCGTCATATCACCTCAACACTGGAGAAGGCCACTTCCAGTTATTTCAGCCCCAGCACACAGACAGAGGAGAGAGGTCCCACAGCAAGGAATCATGCGTCATATCACCCACCACTGGAGAAGGCCACTTTCAGTTATTTCGGCACCAGCACCCAGACAGAGGAGAGAGGTCCCACAGCAAGGAATCATGCGTCATATCAACCACCACTGGAGAAGGCCACTCTCAGTTATTTAGGCCCAGCAGCCAGACAGAGGAGAGAGGTCCCACAGCAAGGAATCATGCGTCATATCACCCACCACTGGAGAAGGCCACTTTCAGATATTTCGGCCAGCACCCAGACAGAGGAGAGAGGTCCCAGAGCAAGGAATCATGCGTCATATCACCCACCACCAGAGAAGGCCACTTTCAGTTATTTCGGCCAGCACCCAGACCGAGGAGAGAGGTCCCACAGCAAGGAATCATGCATAATATCATCCACCACTGGAGATGGCCACTTTCAGTTATTTCGGCCAGAACCCAGACTGAGGAGAGAGGTCCCACAGCAAGGAATCATGCATATTATCATCCACCACTGGAGAAGGCCACTTTCAGTTATTTCTGCCCCAGCACCCAGATACAGGAGAGAGGTCCCACAGCAAGGAATCATGCGTCATAACACACACCACTGGAGAAGCCCATTTTCAGTTATTTAGGCCCCAGCACCCAGTCAGGGGAGAGAGGTCCCACAGCAAGGAATCATGCGTCATATCAACCACCACCAGAGAAGGCCACTCTCAATTATTTCGGCCCAGCACCCAGAAAGAGGAGAGAGGTCCGACAGCAAGGAATCATGCGTCATATCAACCACCACTGTAGATGGCCACTTTCAGTTATTTCGGCCCCAGCACCCAGTCAGAGGAGAGAGGTCCCACAGCAAGGAATCATGCGTCATATCAAACACCACCAGAGAAGGCCACTTTCAATTATTTCGGCCCAGCACCCAGAAAGAGGAGAGAGGTCCGACAGCAAGGAATCATGCGTCATATCAACCACCACTGGAGAAGGCCACTTTCAGTTATTTCGGCCCCAGCACCCAGTCAGAGGAGAGAGGTCCCACAGCAAGGAATCATGCGTCATATCACCCACCACTGGAGAAGGCCACTTTCAGTTATTTCGGCCCCAGCACCCAGACCGAGGAGACAGGTCCCACAGCAAGGAATCATGCGTCATATCACCCACCACTGGAGAAGGACACTTTCAGTTGTTTCGGCACAGCACCCAGACCGAGGATACAGGTTCCACAGCAAGGAATCATGCGTCATATCAACCACCACTGGAGAAGGCCACTTTCAGTTATTTCGGCCCAGCACCCAGACAGAGGAGAGAGGTCCCACAGCAAGGAATCATGCGTCATATCACCCACCACTGGAGAAGGCCACTTTCAGTTATTTCGGCCCAGCACCCAGACAGAGGAGAGAGGTCCCACAGCAAGGAATCATGTGTCATATCAACCACCACCGGAGAAGGCCACTCTCAGTTATTTTCGGCCCAGCACCCAGACAAAGGAGACAGGTCCCACAGCAAGGAATCATGTGTCATATCAACCACCACCAGAGAAGGCCACTCTCAATTATTTCGGCCCAGCACCCAGAAAGAGGAGAGAGGTCTGACAGCAAGGAATCATGCGTCATATCAACCACCACTGGAGAAGGCCACTTTCAGTTATTTCGGCCCAGCACCCAGACAGAGGATACAGGTCCCACAGCAAGTAATCATGCGTCATATCAACCACCACCGGAGAAGGCCACTCTCAGTTATTTTCGCCCAGCACCCAGACAGAGGAGAGAGGTCCCACAGCAAGGAATCATGCGTCATATCAACCACCACCGGAGAAGGCCACTCTCAGTTATTTTCGGCCCAGCACCCAGACAGAGGAGAGAGGTCCCACAGCAAGGAATCATGCGTCATATCAGCCACCACCGGAGAAGGCCACTCTCAGTTATTTTCGGCCCAGCACCCAGACAAAGGAGACAGGTCCCACAGCAAGGAATCATGCGTCATATCACCCACCACTGGAGAAGGACACTTTCAGTTGTTTCGGCACAGCACCCAGACCGAGGATACAGTTTCCACAGCAAGGAAACATGCATCATATCACCCACCACTGGAGAAGGCCACTTTCAGTTGTTTCGGCACAGCACCCAGACCGAGGATACAGGTTCCACAGCAAGGAATCATGCGTCATATCAACCACCACTGGAGAAGGCCACTTTCAGTTATTTCGGCCCAGCACCCAGACAGAGGAGAGAGGTCCCACAGCAAGGAATCATGCGTCATATCACCCACCACTGAGAAGCCCATTTTCAGTTATTTATGCCCCAGCACCCAGTCAGAGGAGAGAGGTCCCACAGCAAGGAATCATGCGTCATATCAACCACCACTGGAAAAGGCCACTTTCAGTTGTTTCGGCACAGCACCCAGACCGAGGATACAGGTTCCACAGCAAGGAATCATGCGTCATATCAACCACCACTGGAGAAGGCCACTTTCAGTTATTTCGGCCCCAGCACCCAGTCAGAGGAGAGAGGTCCCACAGCAAGGAATCATGCGTCATATCACCCACCACTGGAGAAGGCCACTCAATTATTTCGGCCAGCACCCAGACCGAGGAGACAGGTCCCACAGCAAGGAATCATGCGTCATATCACCCACCACTGGAGAAGGACACTTTCAGTTGTTTCGGCACAGCACCCAGACCGAGGATACAGGTTCCACAGCAAGGAATCATGCGTCATATCAACCACCACTGGAGAAGGCCACTTTCAGTTATTTCGGCCCAGCACCCAGACAGAGGAGAGAGGTCCCACAGCAAGGAATCATGCGTCATATCACCCACCACTGGAGAAGGCCACTCTCAGTTATTTTCGGCCCAGCACCCAGACAGAGGAGAGAGGTCCCACAGCAAGGAATCATGCGTCATATCAACCACCACCGGAGAAGGCCACTCTCAGTTATTTTCGGCCCAGCACCCAGACAGAGGAGAGAGGTCCCACAGCAAGGAATCATGCGTCATATCAACCACCACCGGAAAAGGCCACTCTCAGTTATTTTCGGCCCAGCACCCAGACAAAGGAGACAGGTCCCACAGCAAGGAATCATGCGTCATATCACCCACCACTGGAGAAGGACACTTTCAGTTGTTTCGGCACAGCACCCAGACCGAGGATACAGTTTCCACAGCAAGGAAACATGCATCATATCACCCACCACTGGAGAAGGCCACTTTCAGTTGTTTCGGCACAGCACCCAGACCGAGGATACAGGTTCCACTGCAAGGAATCATGCGTCATATCAACCACCACTGGAGAAGGCCACTTTCAGTTATTTCGGCCCAGCACCCAGACAGAGGAGAGAGGTCCCACAGCAAGGAATCATGCGTCATATCACCCACCACTGGAGAAGCCCATTTTCAGTTATTTATGCCCCAGCACCCAGTCAGAGATGAGAGGTCCCACAGCAAGGAATCATGCGTCATATCAACCACCACTGGAAAAGGCCACTTTCAGTTGTTTCGGCACAGCACCCAGACCGAGGATACAGGTTCCACAGCAAGGAATCATGCGTCATATCAACCACCACTGAGAAGGCCACTTTCAGTTATTTCGGCCCTAGCACCCAGACAGAGGAGAGGTCCCACAGCAAGGAATCATGCGTCATATCACCCACCACTGGAGAAGGCCACTTTCAGTTATTTCGGCCCAGCACCCAGACAGAGGAGAGGTCCCACAGCAAGGAATCATGCGTCATATCAACCACCACCGGAGAAGGCCACTCTCAGTTATTTTCGGCCCAGCACCCAGACAGAGGAGACAGGTCCCACAGCAAGGAATCATGCGTCATATCACCCACCACCGGAGAAGGCCACTCACAGTTATTTTCGGCCCAGCACCCAGACAAAGGAGACAGGTCCCACAGCAAGGAATCATGCGTCATATCAACCACCACCAGAGAAGGCCACTCTCAGTTATTTTCGGCCCAGCACCCAGACAGAGGAGAGAGGTCCCACAGCAAGGAATCATGCGTCATATCACCCACCACTGGAGAAGGCCACTTTCAGTTATTTCGGCCCAGCACCCAGACAGAGGAGAGAGGTCCCACAGCAAGGAATCATGTGTCATATCAACCACCACCGGAGAAGGCCACTCTCAGTTATTTTCGGCCCAGCACCCAGACAAAGGAGACAGGTCCCACAGCAAGGAATCATGCGTCATATCAACCACCACCAGAGAAGGCCACTCTCAATTATTTCGGCCCAGCACCCAGAAAGAGGAGAGAGGTCTGACAGCAAGGAATCATGCGTCATATCAACCACCACTGGAGAAGGCCACTTTCAGTTATTTCGGCACAGCACCCAGACCGAGGATACAGGTTCCACCGCAAGGAAACATGCATCATATCACCCACCACCAGAGAAGGCCACTCTCAATTATTTCGGCCCAGCACCCAGAAAGAGGAGAGAGGTCTGACAGCAAGGAATCATGCGTCATATCAACCACCACTGGAGAAGGCCACTTTCAGTTATTTCGGCACAGCACCCAGACCGAGGATACAGGTTCCACCGCAAGGAAACATGCATCATATCACCCACCACTGGAGAAGGCCACTTTCAGTTGTTTCGGCACAGCACCAAGACCGAGGATACATGTTCCACAGCAAGGAATCATGCGTCATATCAACCACCACTGGAGAAGGCCATTTTCAGTTATTTAGGCCCCAGCACGCAATCAGAGGAGAGAGGTCCCACAGCAAGGAATCATGCGTCATATCACCCACCACTGGAGAAGGCCATTTTCAGTTATTTAGGCCCCAGCACCCAGTCAGAGGAGAGAGGTCCCACAGCAAGGAATCATGCGACATATCACCCACCACCGGAGAAGGCCACTCCCAGTTATTTCGACCCCACCACCCAGACAGAGGAGAGGTTCATTCAACTTTGGGTTGCACCGCAAGATCACGGTAAAGTTAAAAAAATGAGGATTCAATAAAGAAGTGCCCCGGAGTACAAGAATACATGGTTGAGGGGGAGGCAGTTATAAATGTCTATTCTGCACAAGGGAGGGACAGGTCCTGTGGGATCCATGCCTGGTTCATTTTTATTAACGTCAGCTTGTCCACGTTTGTCAGTAATGACGCCCCCTGCTGTGCTGAATACACGTTCAGACAAAACGCTGGCCGCCAGGCAGGCCAGCACCTCCAAGCCATAAAATGCTAACTCTGGCCACGTGGACAATTTGGAGACCCAGAAGTTGAATGGGGCCGAACCATCAGTCAGTACGTGGAGGGTTGTGCAGACGTACTGTTCAACCATGTTAGTGAAATGCTGCCTCCTGCTAACACGTTCCGTATCAGGTGGTGGTGCAGTTAGCTGTGGCGTGGAGACAAAACTTTTCCACATTTCTGCCATGCTAACCCTGCCCTCAGAGGAGCTGGCCGTGACACAGCTGCGTTGGCGACCTCTTGCTCCTCCTCTGCCTTCGCCTTGGGCTTCCACCTGTTCCCCTGTGACATTTGGGAATGCTCTCAGGAGCGCGTCTACCAGCGTGCGCTTGTATTCGCGCATCTTCCTATCACGCTACAGTGCAGGAAGTAAGGTGGGCACGTTGTCTTTGTATCGGGGATCCAGCAGGGTGGCAACCCAGTAGTCCGCACAGCATGTAGTCGCTTATGTGTGCCCGGCTCCCCAGAGGTAAGGACAAGCTGTCCTCTATGGGAGGCGTATCGTCATCGTCCTCCGTATCCCCCCAGCCATGCACCAGTGATGGGCCTGAGCTGTGTCGGGTGCCACCCCGCTGTGAACCTGCTTCATCCTCATCCTCCTCCACCTCCTCCTCATCCTCCAGTAGTGGGCCCTGGCTGGCCACATTTGTACCTGGCCTCTGCTGTTGCAAAAAACCTCACTCTGAGCCACTTCTAACAGACTGGCCTGAAAGTGCTAAAAATGACCCCTCATCCTCCTCCCCCTCCTCCTGGGCCACCTCCTCTTCCATCATCGCGCTAAGCGTTTTCTCAAGGAGACATAGAAGTGGTATTGTAACGCTGATAACGGTGTCATCGCCACTGGCCATGTTGGTGGAGTACTCAAAACAGCGCAACAGGGCACACAGGTCTTGCATGGAGGCCTAATCATTGGTGGTGAAGTGGTGCTGTTCCGCAGTCCGACTGACGCGTGCGTGCTGCATCTGAAACTCCACTATGGCCTGCTGCTGCTCGCACAGTCTCTCCAGCATGTGCAAGGTGGAGTTCCACCTGATGGGAACGTCGCATATGAGGCGGTGAGCGGGAAGGCCGAAGTTCCGCTGTAGCGCAGACAGGCGAGCAGCGGCAGGATGTGAACGTCGGAAGCGCGCACATACGGCCCTCACTTTATGCAGCAGCTCTGACATGTCGGGGTAGTTGTGAATGAACTTCTGCAGCACCAAATTCAGCATATGCGCCAGGCAAGGGATGTGTGTCAAACAGGCTAGTCCCAGAGCTGCGACGAGATTTCTCCCATAATTGCACACCACCAGGCCGGGCTTGAGGCCCACCTGCAGAAACCACTCGTCGGTCTGTTGTTCAATACCCCGCCACAACGCCTGCGCAGTGTGGGGCCTGTCCCCCAAACATATGAGTTTCAGAATGGCCTGCTGACGTTTTCTCCGGGCTGTGCTGAAGTTGGTGGTAAAGGTATGTGGCTGACTAGATGAGCTGGTGGAAGCATAGGAGGAGGAATCCGAGAAGGAGGAGGAGGCTACAGGAGGCAAAGAATGATGCCCTGCGATTCTTGGCGGCGGAAGGGCGTGCGCCAAGGAACTCTCCGCCTGCGGCCCAGCCGCCACTACATTTACCCAGTGTGCAGTTAGGGAGATATAGCGTCCTGGCCGTGCTTACTGGTCCACGTATTTGTGGTTAGGTGGACCTTGCCACAGATGGCGTTGCGCAGTGCACACTTGATTTTATCGGATACTTGGTTGTGCAGGGAAGGCACGGCTGTCTTGGAGAAGTAGTGGCGGCTGGGAACAACATACTGTGGGACAGCCATGGACATCAGCTGTTTGAAGCTAACTGTGTCCACCAGCCTGAATGACAGCATTTCAAAGGCCAATAGTTTAGAAATGCTGGCATTCAGGCCCAGGGCTCGAGGGTGGCTAGGTGGGAATTTACACTTTCTCTCAAAGGTTTGTGAGATGGAGAACTGAACGCTGCTGTGTGACATGGTGGAGATGCTTGGTGACGCAGGTGGAGTTGTCGGTGGCACATCCTCCGTTTGGTGGGCGGCAGGTGCCAACATTCCTCCCGAAGCGGAGGAAGAGGCCGAGGCAGCAGCAGAAGAGGGAGCAGGGGGAGCCAGAATGAGTTCCTCGCTTTTAAGGTGTTTACTCCACTGCAGTTCATGCTTTGCATGTAGATGCCTGGTCATGCAGGTTGTGCTAAGGTTCAGTTAATGCCTCGCTTCAGGATCTGATGGCACAGCGTGCAAACCACTCGGGTATTGTCGTCAGCACATTGTTTAAAGAAGTGCCATGCCAGGGAACTCCTTGAAGCTTCCTTTGGGGTGCTCGGTCCCTGGTGGCGGTTGCCAGTAGCAGGCGAACTCTCTTGGTGGCAGCTGGTCTGCTTTTGCCCCCTGCTCCCTCTTTTGCTACGCTGTTGGCTCGGTCTCACCACTGCCTCTTCCTCTGAACTATGAAAGTCAGTGGCACGACCTTCATTCCATGTGGGGTCTAGGACCTCATCGTCCCCTGCATCGTCTTCCACACAGTCTTCCTCCCTGACCTCCTGTTCGGTCTGCACACTGCAGAAAGACGCAGCAGTTGGCACCTGTGTTTAGTCATCATCAGAGACGTGCGGACTCCGATGAGGTGGTATTCGCATGTCCTCATCATCAGGAAACATCAGTGGTTGTGCATCAGTGCATTCTATGTCTTCCACCACTGGGGAAGGGCTCGGTGGATTCCCTTGGGAAACCCTGCCAGCAGAGTCTTCAAACAGCATAAGAGACTGCTGCATAACTTGAGGCTTTGACAGTTTCCCTGATATGCATGGGGGTGATGTGACAGACTGATAGGCTTGGTTTTCAGGTGACACCTGTGCGCTTTCAGCAGAAGACTGGGTGGGAGATAATGTTGTGAACATGCTGGATCCACTGTCGGCCACCCAATTGACTAGCTCTTGTACCTGCTCAGGCCTTACCATCCTTAGAACGGCATTGGGCCCCACCAAATATCGCTGTAAATTCTGGCGGGTACTGGAACCTGAGATAGTTGGTTCACTAGGACGTGTGGCTGTGGCAGAATGGCCACGTCCTCTCCCAGAACCAGAGGGTACACTAACACCACCATGACCGCGTCCGCGTCCGCGTCCCTTGCTAGATGTTTTCCTCATTGTTAACGTTCACCAAGCACCACAATAAGGAAAAAAATATTTGGCCCAATGTATTGATTTCAAATTCAGGCCTTTTTTTGCAGGCACCTAACACTATCTGCCTATTTGTTTATGTAGCGTATTACACTAATCCAGTCACAGCAGTAACCACTGATTTAGGGGAAAATCTCTTTTAGGGCTAGTATTTAGGCCCTGGATGAAATGTATCCTTTTATGGACAGATTTACAATTGGCCTGCAACAGCTGGGACACCAGATTCACGGTATTGCTATTTTGGCAAGTGAATTACACCCCAGAACAAAATATATGTTTTGGCGGACACTATGAAACCTGGCCTGCAACAGCTGGGACACCAGATTCAGGGTATTGCTATTTTGGCAAATTCATTTCACCCCAGAACAAAATATATGTATTGGCGGACACTATGAAACGTGGCCTGCAACAGCTGGGACACCAGATTCAGGGTATTGCTATTTTGTCAAATAATTTAACCCCAGAACAAAATATATGTTTTGGCGGACACTATGAAACCTGGCCTGCAACAGCTGGGACACCAGAGTCAGGGTATTGCTATTTTGGCAGATCAATTTCACCTCAGAACAAAATATATGTTTTGGTGGACACTATGAAACCTGACCTGCAACAGGTGGGACACCAGATTCAGGTTATTTCTATTTTGGCAAGTGAATTACACCCCAGAACAAAATATATGTTTTGGCGGACACTATTATATTTTGCCAGCCACAGCTGAAACCACTGATATATGGTATTGCTATTTTGGCAATTAAATTTCACCCCAGAACAAAATATATGTTTTGGCGGACAGTATTATATTTTGCCAGCCACAGCTGAAACCACTGATTTATGGTATTGCTATTTTGGCAATTGAATTTCACCCCAGAACAAAATATATGTTTTGGCGGACACTATTATATTTTGCCAGCCACAGCGGAAACCACTGATTTATGGTATTGCTATTTTGGCAATTGAATTTCACCCCAGAACAAAATTTATGTTTTGGCGGACACTATTATATTTTGCCAGCCACAGCTGAAACCACTGATTTATGGTATTGCTATTTTGGCAATTGAATTTCACCCCAGAACAAAATATATATTTTGGCGGACACTATGAAACCTGACCTGCAACAGGTGGGACACCAGATTTAGGGTATTGCTATTTTGGCAAGTGAATTACACCCCTGAACAAAATATATGTTTTGGCGGACACTATTATATTTTGCCAGCCACAGCTGAAACCACTGATTTATGGTATTGCTATTTTGGCAATTGAATTTCACTCCAGAACAAAATATGGCCCCTTTCACACGGGCGAGTTTTCTGCGCGGGTGCAATGCGTGAGGAGGACGCATTGCACCCGCACTGAATCCGGACCCATTCATTTCTATGGGGCTGTGCACATGAGCGGTGATTTTCACGCATCACTTCTGCGTTGCGTGAAAATCGCAGCATGTTCTATATTCTGCGTTTTCACGCAGCGCAGGCCCCATAGAAGTGAATGGGGCTGCGTGGAAAATCGCAAGCATC
>JAKVIS010004879.1:0-13073 GCA_033119425.1 Bufotes viridis
CCTGTGGATGTCAGGAGCAGCAATCAAGCATAATATAAGCACCAATTAGGCAGATGTAAAATGACTGTGATACTCAGCTCCTTCTAGACCAGTGTTTCCCAGCCAGTGTCCTCCAGCTGTTGCAAAACTACAACTCCCAGCATGCCCGGACAGCCTTTTGCTGTGCTGGCATGCTGGGAGTTGTAGTTTTGCAACAGCTGAGGCACACTGAGCTGGGAAATACTGTTCTAGACATTTACTGGTGTGTTTACAGACATGGTGAAGTCAAGAGAATGGTCCAGGAAGACAAGAGAAGAGGTGATTTCTCTTCACAGGAAGGGCAATGGCTATAAGAAGATTGCAAAAGATGTTAAACATACCAAGAGACACCATAGGAAGCATCATTCGCAAATTCAAGGCAAAGGGCACTGTTGAAACGCTACCTGGTCGTGGCAGAAAGAAGATGCTGACTTCGACTGCTGTGCGCTACCTGAAGCGCAAAGTGGAGAAAAGTCCCCGTGTGACTGCTGAGGAACTGAAAAAAGATTTGTCAGATGCGGGTACTGAAGTTTCAGCTCAGACAATAAGGTGCACACTGCGTAATGAAGGCCTCCATGCCAGAACTCTCAGGCGCACCCCCTTGCTGTCTCCAAAGAATACGAAGAGTCGACTGCCGTGTGCCAAAAGTCATGTGGACAAACCACAAAAGTTTTGGGATAGTGTTCTGTGGACTGATGAAACAAAATTAGAACTGTTTGGGCCCATGGATCAACGCTATGTTTGGAGGAGGAACACCTTGCCTACTGTGAAGCATGGCAGGGGGTCAATCATGCTTTGGGGCGGTTTTGCTTCTACAGGTACAGGGAAGCTTCAGCGTGTGCAAGGTACCATGAATTCTCTTCAGTACCAGGAGATATTGGATGAAAATGTGATGCAGTCCGTCACAAACCTGAGGCTTGGGAGGCGTTGGACCTTTCAACAGGACAATGATCCCAAGCATACCTCCAAGTCCACTAGAGCATGGTTGCAGATTAAAGGCTGGAACATTTTGAAGTGGCCATCGCAGTCACCAGACTTAAATCGATTGAGAACCTCTGGTGGGACTTAAAGAAAGCAGTTGCAGCGCGCAAGCCTAAGAATGTGACTGAACTGGAGGCTTTTGCCCATGAAGAATGGGCGAAGATACCCGTAGATCGCTGCAAGACACTTGTGTCAAGCTATGCTTCACGTTTAAAAGCTGTTATAACTGGAAAAGGATGTTGTACTAAGTACTAAGATTGAATGTCACTTGGGGTTGAATAAAACTGATAATGATGTGAGCACAGAAAAGACATTTGTGGTTATTTCATTATAAATGGCAATCTGTGGATGACACACTTATGGAGGATCTGTGGATGACACACTGTTATGGAGGATCTGTGGATGACACTGCTTATGGGGGATCTGTGGATGACACTGTTATGGGGGATCTGTGGATGACACACTGTTATGGGGATCTGTGGAGGACACTGTTACGGAGGATCTGTGTATGACACACTGTTATGGGGAATCTATGGAGGACACTGTTATGGGGATCTGTGGATGATGCACTGTTATGGGGATCTGTTAATGACACATTGTTATGGGGATCTGTGGATGATACACTGTTATGGGCGATCTGTGGATGACACACTGTTATGGGGGATCTGTGGATGACACACTGTTATGGGGATCTGTGGATGATGCACTGTTATGGGGGAATCTATGGAGGACACTGTTATGGGGATCTGTGGATGATGCACTGTTATGGGGGATCTGTTAATGACACATTGTTATGGGGATCTGTGGATGATACACTTTTATGGGCGATCTGTGGATGACATGCTGTTATGGGGATCTGTGGATGACACACTGTTATGGGGGAATCTGTGGATCACACACTGTTATGGGGGATCTGTGGATGACACACTATTATGGGGGATCTGTGGATGATACACTGATATGGGGGCATCTGTAGATGACACTGTTATGGGGAATTTGTGGAGGACATTGTTATGGGGGATCTGTGGAGGACACACTGTTATGGGGGATCTGTGGATGACACACTGTTATGAGGGATGTGTGGATGACACACTGTTATGGGGAATCTGTGGATGACACTGTTATGGGGATCTGTGGAGGACACACTGTTATGGGGGATCTGTGGATGACACACTGTTATGGGGAATCTGTGGATGACACTGTTATGGGGATCTGTGGAGGACACACTGTTATGGGGAATCTGTGGATGACATATCAGGGTACATTATACAGGGGTAATATAACTTAAAAGGGTATTAGGGTAAATTATACAGAGGTGATATAACTCAGGAGGGCTATTAAACTTTTGATCAGGACTTTATCACCTGTGTATAATGTCTAAGACCACTTGAAAAATGGCAAAAAATCATATTTTACATTATTGGATCTTAACAAGGTTCCAAGTCGAGCTGCAACATGCAACAAGGGCTTCAAAAACAAAAAACGTCTTCAAAGACCTCATCTCCTTGAACGCCACAGAACTGCTCGTTTTGACTTTCCAAGAGAGCATCAAACATGGGACATTCAAAAGTGGAAGAAAGTTTTATTCTCTGATGAGAAAAAATGTAACCTTGATGGTCCTGATGGTTTGGAACGTTACTGGCATGACAAGCAGATTCCACCTGAGATGTTTTCTACGCGCCACAGTGGAGGGGGCGCCATAATGGTCTGGGTTGCTTTTTCTTTCAGTGGAACAATGGAGCTTCAGGAAGTGCAAGGGCGTCAAACGGCCACTAGCTATGTCCAGATGTTGCAGAGAGCATTCCTCATGACTGAGGGCCCTCGCCTGTGTGGTAACTACTGGGTTTTCAACAGGACAACGCTACAGTACACAATGCCCGCAGGGACAAGGGACTTCTTCCAGGAGAATAACATCACTCTTTTGGCCCATCCTGTGTGTTCCTCTGATCTAATTCCAATTGAGAACCTTTGGGGATGGATGGCAAGGGAAGTTTACAAAAATGGACAACAGTTCCAGACAGTGGATGGCCTTCGTGTGGCCGTCTTCACCACTTAGTAACATAGTATATAAGACCGAACAAAGACATTTGTCCATCCAACTCGGCCTGTTTCTTACAAGTTGATCCAGAGGAAGGCAAAAAAAAAACCTGTGAGGCAGAAGCCAATTTTCCCCACTTAGGGTACTTTCACACTAGCGTTTTTGGATTCCGTTTGTGAGATCCGTTTCAGGGCTCTCACAAGCGGTCCAAAACGGATCAGTTAAGCCCCAATGCATTCTGAATGGATAAGGATCCGTTCAGAATGCATCAGTTAGGCTCCGTTCCGCTTCTATTCCGTTTTGGAGACGGACACCAAAACGCAGCATGCAGCATTTTGGTGTCCGTCTGAAGAGGCGGAGCCTAACGGATTCGTTTTTAATTAAATGTAAGTCAATGGGGACGGATCCGTTTTTAATGACAATATGGTGCATTTGAAAACGGATCCGTTCCCCATTGACTTTCAATGCAATTCAAAATGGATCCGTTTTGGACTTTGTCATTTTTCTTTAAAACTAATGCAAACGGATCCGTTCTGAACGGATAAAAATGTTTGCATTATAGGTGCGGATCCGTCTGTGCAAATAAACAGACGGATCCGCACCAACGCAAGTGTGAAAGTACCCTTAAGGGGGAAAAAAAGTTCCTTCCCGACTCCAATCAGGCAATCAGAATAACTCCCTGGATCAACGACCCCTCTCTAGTAGCTGTAGCCTGTAATATTATTACACTCCAGAAATACATCCAGTCCCCTCTTAAATTCCTTTATTGTACTCACCATCACCACCTCCTCAGGCAGAGAGTTCCATAGTCTCACTGCTCTTACTGTGAAGAATCCTTTTCTATGTTTGTGTATAAGGCCCCTTTCACACGGGCGAGTTTTCCGCGCGGGTGCAATGCGTGAGGAGGACGCATTGCACCCGCACTGAATCCGGACCCATTCATTTCTATGGGGCTGTGCACATGAGCGGTGATTTTCACGCATCACTTCTGACGTTGCGTGAAAATCGCAGCATGTTCTATATTCTGCGTTTTCACGCAACGCAGGCCCCATAGAAGTGAATGGGGATGCGGGAAAATCGCAAGCATCCGCAACCAAGTGCGGATGCGTTGCGATTTTCCCGCATTGTTGCTTAGCAACGGGACCCAATCTCTATTATTTCCCTTATAACATGGTTATAAGGGAAATAATAGCATTCTTAATAAAGAATGCATTGTTAAATGATGAGGAAGGGGTTAAAAATAATAAAAGTTAACTTACCTTAGCCACTTGATCGCGTAGTCGCGATCTGTCCTCTCTTTCCTGCAGCATCGATGATCTAAAGGACCTGTGATGACGTCACATCACATGGCTCAATCACCTGCTCCATCACTATGGTGATGGAGCATGTGATTGGTCCATGTGACCATGTGACATCATCCAAGGTCCTAATCACTATCCTCAGGCTGTGGATAGTGCTTAGGATCTTGGATGATGTCACGTGGTCACATGGACCATCACATGCTCCATCACCATAGTGATGGAGCAGGTGATTGAGCCATGTGATGCTGTGACATCATTACAGGTCCTTTACATCTTTCAAGCTAACGGAGAGGAGGCCGGGCTTCGCGATCAAATGGACCAGGTAAGTTATGATTAGTTTATTATTTTTAACCCATTCTGCACCGGGTTCAACATTAGGGAGATGGCCAAGGGTATTATTTTACATTATAACTATGTTATAATGTGAAATAATACCAGCGGGACAATTTCTGACCCAAACAGGCACTTCTGTGAAGAAGTGCAGGTTCGGGTCTGGGTACCAAAAGTGCCGATTTTTCTCCCGCGCGTGCAAAACGCATGACAGCGCTTTGCACTCGCAGGGAAAAATCGCGGCAATTCCCGCAACGCACCTGCACTGTTTGACGGAGTGCACCCGCAACGCCCGTCTGAAAGAGGCCTAAACCTTCTTTCCTCCAGACACAGAGGATGTCCCCTCGTCACAGTCAGAGTCCTGGGGATAAATAGATGATGGGAGTGATCTCTGTACTGACCCCTGATATATTTATACATAGTTATTAGATCTCCCCTCAGTCGTCTTTTTTCTAAAGTGAATAACCCTAATTTTGATAATCTTTCAGGCTACTGTAGATGCCCCATTCCAGTTATTACTTTAGTTGCCCTCCTCTGAACCCTCTCCAGCTCTGCTATGTCTGCTTTGTTCACAGGAGCCCAGAACTGTACTCCATGTGTGGTCTGACTAGTGATTTGTAAAGTGGTAGGACTATGTTGTCATCATGGGCATCTATGCCCCTTTTGATGCAACCCATTATCTTATTGGCCTTGGCGGCAGCTGCCTGACACTGGATTTTTGCAGCTTAATTTGCTGTTTATTAAAATTCCTAGATCCTTTTCCATGTCAGTGTTACCGAGTGTTTTACCATTTAATATGTACGGGTGACTTGCATTATTCCTTCCCATGTGCATAACCTTACATTTGTCAGTGTTAAACCTCATCTGCCATTTTTCTGCCCAAGCCTCCAATCTATCCAGATCCCTCTGTAGCAGAAAACTGTCCTCTTCAGTGTTAATTACTTTACACAGTTTAGTGTCATCTGCAAAAATTTATATTTTACTGTGTAAGCCTTCTACAAGATCATTAATAAATATATTGAAGAGAATAGGGCCCCTGACCCCTGAGGTACCCCACTAGTGACAGTGACCCAATCTGAGTGTGTACCGTTAATAACCACCCTCTGTTTTCTATCACTCAGCCAGTTACTTACCCACTTGGGGCTCTTTCACACTTGCGTATTTCTTTTCCGGCATAGAGCTCCGTCGTCGGGTCTCTATGCCGGAAAAATCCTGATCAGGATTATCCCAATGCATTCTGAATGGAGAGAAATCCGTTCAGGATGCATCAGGATGTCTTCAGTTCAGGACCGGAACGTTTTTTGGCCGGAGAAAATACCGCAGCATGCTGCGCTTTTGCTCTGGTCAAAAATCCTGAACACTTGCCGCAAGGTCGGATCCGGAATTAATGCCCATTGAAAGGCATTAATCCGGATCCGACCTTAAGCTAAACGTCGTTTCGGCGCATCGCCGGATCCGACGCTTAGCCTTTTCTGAATGGTTACCATGGCAGCCAGGACGCTTAAGTCCTGGTTGCCATGGTAAAGTGTAGTGGGGAGCGGGGGAGCAGTATACTTACCGCCCTTGCGGCTTCCAGGGTGCTCCAGAGTGACGTCAGGGTGCCCCACACGCATGGATCACGTGATCCATGCGCATGGGGCGCTCTGACGTCATTCTGAAGCACCCCGGGAGCCGCAAGGGGGCATGGGGTCCCACCACCAGACTACCTATGGTGTGTGAACAGGGCCTGAAAGGTGCTGATAAACCTTGACGTGGTGCATGAGGGGCTCCGATATTCTCCTTTTATGTGTAAAGTTGGAGAGATACTTTGAAGGATAACTGTTAAGGCGTTGACAACAACTGGAGAAAGATCGTGCACTATATTTTGATAACAGATAATGTCATCTGTTCTAAAAATGTGGGTATTATGATATCCAGGAGAGAGAAAATCCAGTGGTGGTTTTGGTTGGGACTGGAAAGTGGGTATAAAAGTGGGAAGGACTCCAATGTAATTATGGCCACTGAATGAGTCAGTGTAGAACTCCAAAACGCGTCTGGTACAAGTGATACACAGAGTCCAGAACCCACCAAAAATAACCCACCGCACTTAGGAATTGAAAATCTATTTTATTGAAAAAAGAAATGTGAAGCGCTCCGGATACAGCATATGAGAACCTCCATGAAAGCAAAGGCAGTCAGGATATAGTGCGTCTTATAACGTGGAACGCTGGGATTTTGTCAACACGTGGGTTGCCGGGATCCAACTGTTATAATACAGGTTGACTGCCCGCACTGGAGACAGCGGGAGTTGCTATACTTGAGCCGAGAGCCACATATTACTACGTGGGAGGTTATAGAGACCGACAATGTATGATCTCTAAACAGTGAGTAAAGACCCTCCTGTACCACTGAATAGATACTGTAGTGTTCTGTTATATGTGAGAAATCACAAAACCAGCGCTAGTTAGGGTACTTTCACACACCTATAATGCAAACGTTCGTATCCGTTCAGAACGGATCCGTTTGCATTAGTTAAAAGAAAAATGACAAAGTCCAAAACGGATCCGTTTTGAATTACATTGAAAGTCAATAGGGAACGGATCCGTTTTCAAATGCACCATATTGTGTCATTGAAAACGGATCCGTCCCCATTGACTTACATTGTAATTTAAAACAGATCCGTTAGCAGCATTATGCTGCATGCTGCGTTTTGGTGTCCGCCTCCAAAACAGAATAGAAGCGGAACGGAGCCGAACTGATGCATTCTGAACGGATCCTTATCCATTCAGAATGCATTGGGGCTGAACTGATCCGTTTTGGACCGTTTGTGGGAGCCCTGAAATGGATCTCACAAACGGAATCCAAAACGCTAGTGTGAAAGTACCCTAACCTATTGCAGACTGATATAAACTGATACAAAGTATTTATGGGAATGCCTGCAGAGTCAGTAAATTCATACAGAGAGAAACAATTTAGTTTCTTTAAGCAGTGAGTAAAAGACCCCTCAATACCACTGAATAGGCAGTGCCCTGATATATGAGAGAGGATGTAAAAGAGCAGCGAGTTGCATTTATAAATTTGATCAATTGCAAACTGATATAAAGTATCTATTGGAACTGTCTGCTGGTTCATACAGTCAGTGAATGAATACAAAATATCCATTGGAAACATTAGTTGACTCATATCAGTGAACTATACAGTTATATGAGTACTCACCTATACCTAATATTCATTTGGATTGTATGTTTATTTTAGCTCACTTTAATATCTTATTTTATATCATATGCTCATGTTTACTTCTCTGAAAAGATGGTAAATGCCAGAGTTTGGATTTATAAAGGAAAATATGTAGTAGATAAAGAATACATGTATGGTCGCATGTTCACTGTGTAGGAAGTGAAAAGTAATAAGCTGGTTGCCGTATAATATTTATAGGGGTATTTGTATGCTATTAGTAATGAATTGCAATTTATTTTTATAATTTTTTTTATATTCTGTGTATTTCAATTTGTTTACTAATAAATAAATGAGAGTTTGAATGGTACACCCTGATATGAAGTGTGCCTGTCCACAGTTATAATCAACCGTTTCTATGCCAGATTTCAGGATCATTTTTATACTTTACGCATAAAACCCTGAATTGTAAAAAAAAAAAACAACACCTGCCACATTTGACAATGCTCATACATCTCATATATCATGGGCACCTTCATACTATATTGTATCAAAGCATAAAGGCCTAGATTTACTAATCCTAAAGATGGCGTAAGCATAGACCGGCCATCTAGACCTGCACCAGAATTATCACAGGGGCTGAGGCTGGATGATAAATGTGCTGCAGGGACTCTATTCTAACTATTCGATGGCTCACTTTTGAACAGATTTTTGCACTAAAATTTGGTGCAAAATGGCGCATCTTAGGTCTGCCCCTTTCCCACAAAGCTCCACCCACTTTCAGCTAAGTCCGCTTCCTTATCAAGCATGTCGGGGGGGAAAATGAAGAAACCCTAATTTGTTTTTTAGATGAATTTTTGGCGCAGGCACAATTGTTAATGTAGGCCGTAGTTTTCTAACAAAAGCTGCAGACATTGAGATTTGTTGTTTGTAGTCAGCCCCAAGCAGCAGAAGCTCCTAAAAATAAATTTACAAGCACATATCATCAGGGCTGTTGAATGAGTAGGCGGCAATGATTAGATCTTCTCACTTAGAAAAAAATTAAATATGCCCTATATTTGAGAATTACAGAACACATCCTCTCTTTTGGGATGGGGCGAGATGTAAAGTTCACGTATCACCTTCCAGGTGGCTGTACGGGGAGGACAGTATCAGACTATGGTCTTTGTTTCTGTTGTCGCTCCGTACACAGCTCTGCGAAGTAAAACTTGGTTCTGATCCCTGGATATGACAGCTGGAGCAATGATCCTTGTAGCTCTAAGGCCTCGTCCACATTTCCATGTCAGTGCCACATCCATTAAAAAGAGCGTATGTATTTTATCTGTGAAGGATCCGTGGTTGGTCTGTGTGTCCGTTTTTATTATCCGTCTGTCATCCGTAATTCACAGACATTGCTCAGCTGAAAATTTATTTCCACAGTATCTCCCATGGATGCCATCTGTGTTGTGTCTGTGATTTTCACTGACCCATAGACTTCAATGGGCGTGCTTGGTCTGCATCACGGATTAAAGTAGTGCATGTATCCGTGATTATATATTTTTTTTTTTTACTGACCCAGGGTCAGTGAAAAAAATACTGAAATGTGAACAGACACGTGGAAAATGCGGACATCACACGTCAGTGAAATACAGAAATGTGGACGAGGCGTAACCTTGTCATGATGTATTATACACACATCTTTGCCAGGGAAAGGGTTAAATCTACATGAAGAGTTGCTTCTTTTAATGCAAAATTTCTCTCCATTCATGCCTGTAGCAGTTTTAGGCCAGGGTAACACATGGCTTGTGGATTTACCATCATGGATTTTCATGTCGCAAATGCACAGCATTGTACAGTTCCAACAAAGTGGAGGAGAATTTCAGAACTCATCCACATGCTGTGTAAAAAATAAAAAACGCAGCAGAAAAGCTGAAGTACAGCAGATTTGAAATCCGCAGCAGGTCAATTTATACAGGGGATTTCTCTTGTGGATTTCACCCTTTCCAGTGGAGAGCCTGAAATCTGCTGCCTTTTCCACAACAAAAACCCCATACGTGTGTTCTTCCACTGGATTTTCAGTCACTTGTAAACAAATAAAAAGACAGCAGCTTTCCGTCTGTCCTTATTTCCATTCCGCAAAAAAATAGAACATGTCCTATTATTGTCCGCATTACGGACAAGGATAGGAGTGTTCTATTTGGAGCCTGCTGTTCCATTCCGCAAAATACGGAATGCACACAAACGTATTTTATGCGGATCCGTTTTGCAGACCGCAAAATACATCCGGTTGTGTGTATGAGCTCTTAGGCTATGCATCTGGCGAGCTCTTGGCGCATGCGGCAAACATGCATCGGCCTCTCTACACCCAACAGAGAACAAAAGAATGGCCTTTTGGCCTGCATCAGGATGATATGCTTCCACATATCTGGTGTAAAAAGCTGGCCTTTGTTAATGACCCCCAACAATTTTGGTGTCTCTGTCACTGAAAGCTTTCACCTGTGCTCGTTCATTAGGTGATTAGGGCCACCTTTACGCATTAGTAGGAACACTCCTTCCCGATAACTGCTACCCTGGCGTGTATACTAATGTATACGTCCGGGTGCGGTTAGGGTACAAAGGACAGCAGCTAGACTGAACACTGACCCATTATTACGGGCATGGCTGGGCAATGGCCGTGTGCATGAGCTCTAACTGATTGAAATAACTGATCAAATAAGGCTAGTTTCACACTAGCGGCAGGGGAGTCTGTCAGGCCGCTCCGTCCCCTTTGACTATAATGGGGGCGGGGGCGGAGTTCCCGCAGTAGCACGGAGGAGCACGGTGAGAGACCGCCAGACTAAAAGTACAACATGCAGAACTTTTAGTCCGGCTGCCTCTCGCCGTGCGCTGCTGTGCTGCCGCCGGAACTCTGCCCCCACCCCTATTATAATCAATGAGGACGGAGCGACAGTCTGTGGGCACACGTGAACTAGCTGCCGGACGGATCCGACAGGCTGTTCACCCGCCGGAACAGCCTGACAGACTCCCCTGCCGCTAGTGTGAAACTAGCCTTATTTGATCAGTTATTTCAATCAGTTAGGGCTCATGCACACGGCCATTGCCCGGCCATGCCCGTATTGCGGCCCGCAAACAGCAGGTTCACAATATGCAGGCATCGGCCATGTGCTCACCGCACCACGGATACGGAACTATTCACTTCAATGGGTCCACAATCCGAAAGGGGCGGTGCGGACTCACTGCAAAAAAATAGAAGCATGTTCTGGATCCAACTGCAGAATCCGCACGGATTTTACCCGTGCATTGGAAACTGCAAATTGTGGCCCCAAATGCACAGAATGGCCGAGCAATGGCCGTGTACATGAGCCCTTATTGTGAGCCAAAACCACAGAATAGGTGCAAACTTTTACATTATACCTTATCTCTGAGTAGGTGCCCCTCCTGGTTTTGGCTCACATGGAAATAACTTACCAAATAACTGAAGAGTGAACTTGGCCAGACAGATTTGCTCATCTGAAAGGAGCCTAAGAAGTAGTTGCAATATCTTATAGAGGCCAAACACGACAGTAACACTGTATGTTCGAAAAAAGAGCATACATCTGCCAAGAGTCTCTGCTGTTCGAAACAGCAGAAATCCAGCGGCTGTGGTGCCCACTGCATGTGTGAGCAGGCGCCATGCCTAAAGACGTGACCTCCACCATACAGATACGGTGGCGGTCGCGAAGGGGTTAAAGGAAATGTGTCAGAGAATGGCCTACTGTTTAAATCACGTTTTTATGTTAAACGTAATTTAAAGGAATTTTTGCTGCAATTTTTTATATTTTTCATGTCAATATTTATAGTTAAAAATCATAAAATCTTGCAGTTTTCACTCTGGCCACCAGGCCAGATAATAGGTGCCACTTCTTCGTCTGTACAGATCACTTTACTGCAGTTATCTGCTTATCTGTCATTCTAACCCTGCCTGCAATTTTTTCTTTGCACAGTGACCTCTGCACAGGTCACAGAGCATGCCTAGAAAACTCTCCCATAGAAGTCAACGAGGGCCACTGTGTGTATGGACCATGTGGCTACCATAAAGCAATTCTTTAAGTGCTCTCTAAATGCTGTTAAGAACAGCTCAGGCAAGATGGTCACCCCCAAAATCATATTCAGCAAATAGAAGAAATAAATCCGCAATCAGAAAATAAAAACCGATTAGAAAAAGCTGTCTGTATATGGTTTTAACTGGCAGAAATAAAATGTTAGGGCTCTTGCACACTTGCGTTGTTTCTTTCCGTCCTAGAGTTCCGTCCTTGGGGCTCTAGGACGGAAAGAAACTGATCAGGATAATCCTAATGCATCCTGAATAGAGAGAAATCCGTTCAGGATGCATCAGGATGTCATCCGTTCAGTATGTCAACGTTTTTTTGGACGTTGACAAAACCGTAGCATGCTGCGGATTTGTCTCTGTCGAAAAAGCCGGAAGACATGCCGCAATGCCGGATCCGGAATGAATGCCCATTGAAGAGCATTATTCCGGATCCGGCATTAAGCTAAACGTCGATTCGGCGCATTGCCGGATCCGACGTTTAGCGCTGCACATGCGCAGCAGCCGTTCCGATCGGGGCCCCAGTGTAAGCTGGGGCTCCGATCGGTTACCATGGCAGCCAGGACTCTACTGGAGTCCTGGCTGCCATGGTAAGTACAACCCAGCAGTGTACTTACCTGCGCTGCGGCCGCCGGGCGCTCCATTATGACATCACAGGTCCGGGCGGCGCATTGATCTATGCGCCGCCCGGACCTGTGACGTCATTAACCTGTCCCCGACCGCCGAACGCACGGATGCGTCCTGGCGGCGGCAGGTTTATTCCTCCTGGACGCATCCGTGCGTCCTCTCGCGAGACGCGAGAAGACGCGCTACAGCATCCAGTGGAACGCACATGGAACGCACCGCTGGACTCGGGGGAGGTGAGTCACCAGCCTGCCAGCCAATGATCATCGCTGGCAGGCTGGTGATTTTTAAAATCACCTATAGAAAATGGTGATCTACAATGTATTTACAAATAAATGTAGTTTTATAAGGATCTGTGCCATGTGCTGGGTCCTTTTCATCGGTTGGACCCAGCACAGAGCACAGATCCCAAGTAAGTGCACCAATCAGTACATATTAGGCCCTGATCACCCCCATCACCCTAATTAACCCCTTGATCACCCCCTGTCAGTACATAGTGAAAGTGAAAAAGTGATCAGTGTCACTTTTGTGAACTGTCACTTTTTTTTCACTTGGATTGACT
>JAKVIS010004880.1:0-13089 GCA_033119425.1 Bufotes viridis
AACAGTAAATGGAGAGGCAGCTTGCTCTTTCACTCATAACTATGGAACTTCAAAATATAGCCAAGTATGCCCGCTTGGCTGCTAGGAGTTCCATTGCAACAAATGGAGAGGATACTGCAGCATGCGGGGCTGCTCTCCTTCCCTTCGGGGCTCCATTCCAGTAGATAGAGCGGGCTCCGCAGAGGTGGAGTCCCACACCTATCTCGACATTTTGCGGCCAAATCACCTCGGATATTGGGATGGGAAAACTCTTTTTGATTTTGGTTTGGTAGTCAGACAGCTCCTTGCAATCCTGGAACAGCACTTCTCTGCTTGTCTGTCACGGGTCCATCTGCACCTTTAAAGTCATACAGGCTTAGAATGGGTTGCAGTACTAGCCCTTTCCTTTACTGGACAGGAGGCTTTAGACATATTTCTCATTCCCGATAGACTAGCAATCCTGCATATACATATAGAACAGTCTTTATTTGGTCTGCAGCAATCAGCTCTGCTTGTGTCATCTGGCTGGTTCTGACACTCTGCTGCCAATATTTTGCTACAAGATCAAGAAGGCTGTAACCTCTCCTCTGGCTGCTCTTTTTTTGGGGGCTCTGACAGGCCTGGACCGGTCTGGGCACTGCGTGCATACACTGGAGCAGTGTTCCTGCCCACCTCCTGCCCCGGTCTTATCTCTTTCCCTAACCACCCTGAGAGCTGACATTTTCCTTTTGTTACATGTCCATGGCAAACTCAGCATGCACTGTTCCCTCCCAGAAAAATAATGGTTTCATTGCAGCCTCACTTCATTTGCATGCTACATGGTATAATACCCTTATACAAAACAGAATAGGTTGTCTGCCCTTAATCTCTCAGCATGAAAATGTATGTGTACAATAAAGCATTAACTGCCGCAGTGAAACGTTTCCTGGGGCTGCAGGGAAAGAAGCAACGATACGTATAACAGTGCACTAGCTGGATGGGGAAATTCTCTTGGTATGCTTAGAAATGATATACATGTCCTCATGATCCTTATGAATTAATAAATTCAATTACTGATAGAAAATGGATATTCTCAATAAGCTCCGCACCAGGCAGGCTACAGTACTATCTGCGTCTAAACAGTCATGTGAATTCATTTTGAAGATGGTCTCTAATGTTTTGTACTAATGACCCTCAGCGTGTTTGATCATTTTAGCTGGTGCAATTTGCAAGCTGAAGGACTATGGTGGAAATCAGTCATCATAGGCAGGTGTTTTAATACAGAGTTCATATTTTGATTCAGAAGGTATATACTGGAAGAAATCAAGTAATGTGACTAGCATATCAATGAATAGTTGTAGCATCATGGGAAAAGGTAAGCAGTATTCAGAAAATTAAAGGAAAACACCATTAATAAAAAGGATGGCATAGCTCTAAATAATGCAGTCATTGAATAAGCCGGTGTACAGGATAGGAGTTGTAGTGCCCCTAATGAAGTGTTGTGTCACGGTGTGCTCCCTCAGGCTGTTGCTCCGTGAGTATTGGTACAGTGGAATTATAAAACGAAGGAGGGCAGAGTTAAAATGTAATAAAATGTTTTATACTAAGTGCAATTTAGAACTTCAAATACATTCAATAGCAGCTATTTCCAAGTGGAATTCTCTGGCAAGTGCGATGGCTGCAGTTAAAGGGTTCTCCGGAATTAAGAAAATGAAAATACTTAAATATTACTTCATTATAATATATTCCCAAATACCTTTCATTAGTTATAATGGCTCATTTTGTCTAAGGAGCAATCATTATGAGAAACAAAATGGCCGCTGTCCCTATTAGTGCACAAAAATCCTGTCCTAATCACACAGGAGGACAAGTTACTTCACATCACTGAGGTAAGAGCTGCCTCATCCTCCTTCTGCTCATCAGGGATTATGATCCTGAATGCAGATGATACGATCTATAGCTCAATCTCTGTAGGAAGGGAGTTCATGAGCAGATGTGGCTAATAAGCAGCAGCACTTGTATGCAGTCTCTATTACCACAGCCCCACATTACCACAGCCTGTCCTGTCTATCCTCTCTGTACTTCATGTCTCCTCATGAACTCCATTCCCACAAAGATTCAGCTAAATATCATATTACTGTATTCAGGATCATAATCCCTGACCAGTAGGAGAGGAGGATGAGGCAGTTTAGTAACTTGTCCTGCTGTGTGATTAGAATAGCACTTAGGGTGCACTAACAGGACGGCGGCCATTTTATTTCTCCAAAACATTGCTCCCTAGACAAAAAGAGCCATTATAACGAATCAAAGGTATTTGGGAATATATTTATAATAAAGTAATATTTACGCATTTTCATTTTTTTAATTCAGGGAGAACCCTTTAGTACTGAGGTTTAGAGATGGCCTTGCTGTTCGCCCGGTGGTCATTTCGCAGAGAGAACTTTGCGCTGCTCGCGATTCGCCGAACATGCGAACATATGTCGATGTCCGTCAGCACCATATTCTTTGCATTGGACCGAACTTAGACCCATGACACATCCATCAGGTGGGACAGGACAGCAAATTGAGACATTTTAGCACATGGACACCCCCATCCTATAACAGAACCCGATCTGGCAGCCATTTTACATTCTGTGTTTTGCCAGTGTAGGGAGAGGTTGCTTTGTGGAGCAGGGACAGGCTGCTAGGGACACAAAATACTAGCTAATAGGGCCACAAAAGTCCTTTTAAGGACTGGTAGAGGTGTGCTATCAATAGGTGTGATATACTGAGAGGTGTGATATACTTATAATATAATTTCTAACATAGAAAGTATTATAGTGCATTTTGTATTCTGCAGCAGTTGTGTGCAGTTCTGCTGCGACACCTATATAGAGGGACAAGCGCTATTGAAACAACTAATGAAACAACTTTTTTGCCCCAAAAAAAACTGATTGAGAGGTGTGATATACCTTCTTCCACAAAATACTGATTGAGGGCTGTGATATACCTGTTGCCCAAATAAACAGGGCGTTTGTTGTGGAAAAAAAAATAATTGAGGGGTGTGATATACCTGCTTCCACAAAATACTGATTAAGGGGTGCGATATACCTGCTTCCACAAAATACTGATTAAGGGGTTTGATATGCCTGCTTCCGCAAAGTACTGATTAAGGGTTCCATATACCTGTTTCCACCAAATATTGATTGAGGCCTGCGATATACCTGCTTCTACAAAATACTGATTGAGGCCTGCGATATACCTGCTTCCACAAAATACTGATAAAGGGTTCCTTATACCTGTTGCCACCAAATATTGATCGAGGCCTGCGATATACCTGCTTCCACAAAAACTGATTAAGGGCTGCGATATACCTTCTTCCACAAAATACCGATTAAGGGGTTTTATATACCTGCTTCCACAAAATACTGATTAAGGGGTTTGATATACCTGCTTCCACAAAATACTGATTGAGGGCTGCGATATTCCTGCTTCCACAAAATACTAATTATGGGGTTCCATATACCTGTTTCCACCAAAAATTGATTGAGGCCTGCGATATACCTGCTTCTACAAAATACTGATTAGGGGTTTGATATACCTGCTTTTACAAAATACTGATTGAGGTCTGCGATATTCATGCCTCAACAAAATACTGATTAAGGGGTTCCATATACCTGTTTCCACCAAATATTGATTAAGGCCTGCGATATACCTGCGCCATAAAAACAAAGGCCACCATGCAGCACTGCACCATGTGAACAGTGTCTGACACAACATGTCCATTGCTATCAGGAACTGGAGGTCAATTACCACTTATATGCAGACTTCTGCGAAATTAAAACCACCTGTGCCGAATGGACTATAGCAATGGACATGTTGTGTTAGACAACTGTTCACATGGTGCAGTACTGCATGGTGGCCTTTGTTTTTGTGGCGCTATGCTGGTGGGTCGGTGGCACCCAGTGCCATGGGTGGCATTGTCAGCAGGGCTGCTGTTTGACTCCTGGGTCCTGCCGCCCACTAGGGCAGTGCCGCCTTGTCACCGCATTGTGATGCGCCTTTTTAGAGTAGGTCCCACTCAAAGAGGCAACCTTGGTGTGGTGAGTGGGCTTATGCCTGTTGATCAAAACGTACACTAATGCCTCTTGTATGGGGTTAAGCAAACAGTTTGAGCATAGTTCAGGTTCCTCCCGAATTTTGGGGTGTTCGGGACACAGACCCGGACCTGAATATTTTAAAAAGTTTGGGTTCGGGTCCTTTGTTCGGCGATTTCTACCCGTTTTCTGAAGGGCTGCATAGCAGCCAATTAGCTAGCGCTTTACTTCTTGCCTAAGAAGCCATCACAGCCACGCCTACTAATGGCATGGCTGTGATTGGCCAAGTGCAGCATGTGACCCAGCCTCTATTTAAGCTGGAGTCACGTAGCGCCCGCACGTCACACTGCTCTGATTAGTGTAGGGAGAGGACGCAGCTTCTGTGAGGGCGAGATTAGGCAGGGAAAAGTCAGCAAAAACACCTACTGAAGTGATCCATCTACAGCTGTGAATCATTCAACTTCTGCTAGTTAATTGCTCACTGGTTTTTAGGCTGCACAGAGAGTTTTTCTGTCACTTTCATCGGCGGCCATTATGTGTCTTGTGGTGCACCAGCACAAGCTGCCACCAAGTCCATTAATCCATCAATACTATTTTATTTTTATTTTTTGCTATATCCTACATCAGGGGCTTGGCTGTGCTTATTGTCACCCCTAGAAACTCAGGATAGAAATTTCTATATTTTATTAAGGGGTTAAATTCAATTGCCAAAATAGCAATCCCCTAAATCTGGTGTTCCAGCTGTGGCTAGCCAAGTGTAATACTGTCTGCTGTCTGGCAAAGGATAGATTTTTTCTGTGGTGAAATTCAATTGCCAAAATAGCAATCTCCTAAATCTGGTGTCTCAGCAGTGGCTGGCAAAGTATAATAGTGTCCGGCAAAGGATATATTTTGTTCTGGGGTGAAATTCAATAGCCAAAATAGCAATACCGTAAATCAGTGGTTTCAGCTGTGGCTGGCCAAGTTTCATAGTGTCCGTCATAGGATATAATATTCTTTGCGGTGAAATTCAGTTGCAAAAATAGAAATACTGTAAATCTGGTGTTCCAGCTGTGACTGGACAAGTTTCATAGTGTCCATTATAGGATATATTATTTTCTGGGTGAAATTCAGTTGCAAAAATAGAAATTCAGTAAATCTGGTGTTCCAGCTGTGACTGGACAAGTTTAATAGTGTCCGGCAAAGGATTTATTATTTTCTGGGGTGAAATTCAGTTGCCAAAATAGCAATACCATAAATCAGTGGTTTCAGCTGTGGCTGGCCAAGTTTAATAGTGTCCGGCAAAGGATATATTCTGTTCTGGGGTGAAATTCAATTGCCAAAAAGCAATACCATAAATCAGTGGTTTCAGCTGTGGCTGGCCAAGTTTAATAGTGTACGGCAAAGGATATATTTTTTTCTGGGGTGAAATTCAATTGCCAAAATAGCAATACCGTAAATCTGGTGTTCCAGCTGTGACTGGACAAGTTTCATAGTGTCCGTCATAGGATATATTATTTTCTGCAGTGAAATTCAGTTGCAAAATATAAATACCGTAATTCTGGTGTTCCAGCTGTGACTGGACAAGTTTCATAGTGTCCGTCATAGGATATATTATTTTCTGTGGTGAAATTCAGTTGCAAATATAGAAATACAGTAAAACTGTTGTTGCAGCTGTTGCAGGCTTCGTTTTAATTTTGTCCGTAAAGGGTATATTTTTTTCTGGGGTGAAATTTACGGTAACGGTAACAATGAGGAAAACATTTATTAAGGGACGCGGACGCTGTCATGGTGGTGTTAGTGGACCCTCTGGTGCTTGGAGAGGACGTAGCCATTCTGCCACAGCCACACGCCCTAGTGAACCAACTACCTCAGGTTCCAGTACCCGCCAGAATTTACAGCGATATTTGGTGGGGCCCAATGCCGTTCTAAGGATGGTAAGGCCTGAGCAGGTACAGGCGCTAGTCAATTGGGTGGCCAACAGTGGATCCAGCACGCTTCACAACATTATCTCCCACCCAGTCTTCTGCAGAAAGGGCACAGGTGGCGCCTGAAAACCAAGCCCATCAGTCTGTCACATCACCCCCATGCATATCAGGGAAACTGTCTGAGCCTCAAGTTATGCAGCAGTCTCTTATGCTATTTGAAGACTCTGCTGGCAGGGTTTCCCAAGGGAATCCACCTAGCTCTTCCCCAGTGGTGGAAGACATAGAATGCACTGATGCACAACCACTTATGTTTCCTGATGATGAGGACATGGGAATATCACCTCATTGGAGTCCACACGTCTCTGATGATGACGAAACACAGGTGCCAACTGCTTTGTCTTTTTGCAGTGTGCAGACCGAACAGGAGGTCAGGGAGGAAGACTGTGTGGAAGACGATGCAGGGGACGATGAGGTCCTAGACCCCACATGGAATGAAGGTTGTGCCACTGACTTTCATAGTTCAGAGGAAGAGGCAGTGTTGAGACCGAGCCAACAGCGCAGCAAAAGAGGGAGCAGGGGGCAAAAGCAGAACAGCCGCCGCCAAGAGAGTTCGCCTGCTACTGGCCACCGCCACGAGGGACCGAACATCCCAAAGGCCGCTTCAAGGAGTTCCCTGGCGTGGCACTTCTTTAAACAATGTGCTGACAACAAGACCCGAGTGGTTTGCACGCTGTGCCATCAGAGCCTAAAGCGAGGCATTACCATTCTGAACCTTAGCACAACCTGCATGACCAGGCATCTACATGCAAAGCATAAACTGCAGTGGAGTAAATACCTTAAAAACAAGGAACTCACTCAGGCTCCCCCTGCTCCCTCTTCTGCTCCTGCCTCGGCCTCTTCCTCCACCTCGGGAGGAATGTTGGCACCTGCTGCCCACCAAACAGAGAATGTGCCACCAACACCACCACCTCCGTCACCAAGCATCTCCACCATGTCACACGGCAGTGTTCAGCTCTCCATCTCACAAACCTTGAGAGAAAGTGTAAATTCCCACCTAGCCATCCTCGAGCCCTGGGCCTGAATGCCAGCATTTCTAAACTACTGGCCTTTGAAATGCTGTCATTCAGGCTGGTGGACACAGACAGCTTCAAACAGCTGATGGCCATGGCTGTCCCACAGTATGTTGTTCCCAGCCGCCACTCCAAGACAGCCGTGCCTTGCCTGCACAACCAAGTATCTGATAAAATCAAGTGTGCACTGCGCAACGCCATCTGTGGCAAGGTCCACCTAACCACAGATACGTGGACCAGTAAGCACGGCCAGGGACGCTATATCTCCCTAACTGCACACTGGGTAAATGTAGTGGCGGCTGGGCCCCAGGCGGAGAGTTCCTTGGCGCACGTCCTTCCGCCGCCAAGGATGGCAGGGCATCATTCTTTGCCTCCTGTAGCCTCCTCCTCCTACTCGGCTTCCTCCTCCTCTGCTTCCACCAGCTCATCCAGTCAGCCACACACCTTCACCACCAACTTCAGCACAGCCCGGGGTAAACATCAGCAGGAAACCATTCTGAAACTCATATGTTTGTGGGACAGGCCACATATCGCGCAGGAGTTGTGGCGGGGTATTGAACAACAGACCGACGAGTGGTTTCTGCCGGTGGGCCTCAAGCCTGGCCTGGTGGTGTACCATAATAAGCGAAATCTGGTCGCAGCTCTGGGACTAGCCGGTTTGACGCACATCCCTTGCATAGCGCATGTGCTGAATTTGGTAGTGCAGAAGTTCATTCACAACTACCCCGACATGTCAGACCTGCTGCACAAAGTGCGGGCTGTCTGTGCGCGCTCCGGCGTTCACATCCTGCCGCTGCTCACCTGTCTGCGCTACAGCGGAACTCGGCCTTCCCGCTCACCGCCTCACATGCTTGAGAGACTGTGCGAGCAGCAGCAGGCCATAGTGGAGTTTCAGCTGCAGCACGCACGCGTCAGTCGCACTGCAGAACAGCACCACTTCACCACCAATGTTTGGGCCTCCATGCGAGACCTGTGTGCCCTGTTGCGCTGTTTCGAGTACGCCACCAACATGGCCAGTGGCAGTGACACCGTTATCAGCGTTACAATACCACTTCTATGTCTCCTTGAGAAAACGCTTAGGGCGATGATGGAAGAGGAGGTGGCCCAGGAGGAGGAGGATGAGGGGTCATTTTTAGCACTTTCAGGCCAGTCTGTTAGAAGTGGCTCAGAGGGAGGTTTTTTGCAACAGCAAAAGCCAGGTACAAATGTGTCCAGCCAGGGCCCACTACTGGAGGACGAGGAGGAGGTGGAGGAGGATGAGGATGAAGCAGGTTCACAGTGGGGAGGCACCCGACACAGCTCAGGCCCATCACTGGTGCGTGGCTGGGGGATATGGAGGACGATGACAATACGCCTCCCACAGAGGACAGCTTGTCCTTACCTTTGGGGAGCCTGGCACACATGAGCGACTACATGCTGCAGTGCCTGCGCAACGACAGCAGCGTTGCCCACATTTTAACGTGTGCGGACTATTGGGTTGCCACCCTGCTGGATCCCCGGTATAAAGACAATGTGCCCATCTTACTTCCTGCACTGGAGCGTGATAGGAAGATGGTTGAGTACAAGCACACGCTGGTAGACGCGCTCCTGAGAGCATTCCCAAATGTCACAGGGGAACAGGTGGAAGCCCAAGGCGAAGGCAGAGGAGGAGCAAGAGGTCGCCAAAGCAGCTGTGTCACGGCCAGCTCCTCTGAGGGCAGGGTTAGCATGGCAGAAATGTGGGAAAGTTTTGTCTCCACGCCACAGCTAACTGCACCACCACCTGATACGAAACATGTTAGCAGGAGGCAGCATTTCACTAACATGGTTGAACAGTACGTCTGCACACCCCTCCACGTACTGACTGATGGTTCGGCCCCATTCAACTTCTGGGTCTCCAAATTGTCCACGTGGCCAGAGTTAGCATTTTATGCCTTGGAGGTGCTGGCCTGCCCGGCGGCCAGCGTTTTGTCTGAACGTGTATTCAGCACTGCAGGGGGCGTCATTACTAACAAACGCAGCCGCCTGTCCACAGCCAACATGGACAAGCTGACGTTCATAAAAATGAACCAGGCATGGATCCCACAGGACCTGTCCCTCCCTTGTGCAGAATAGACATTTATAACTGCCTCACCCTCAACCATGTATTCTTGTACTTCGGGCACTTCTTTATTGAATCCTCATTTTTTAACTTTACCATGATCTTGCGGTGCAACCCAAAGTTGAATGAACCTCTCCTCAATCTGGAAGCCGGGCCTAAATAACTCAAAGTGGCCTTCTCCAGTGGTGGGTGATATGACGCCTTATTCCTTGCTGTGGGACCTCTCTCCTCTGTAGGGGTGCTGGGGCCTAAATAACTTAAAGTGGCCTTCTCCAGTGGTGGGTGATATGACGCCTTATTCCTTGCTGTGGGACCTCTCTCCTCTGTCTGGGTGCTGGGGCCTAAATAACTGAAAGTGGCCTTCTCAAGTGGTGGGTGATATGACGCCTTATTCCTTGCTGTGGGACCTCTCTCCTCTGTCTGGGTGCTGGGGCCTAAATAACTGAAAGTGGCCTTCTCCAATGGTGGGTGATATGACGTTATTCCTTGCTGTGGGACCTCTCTCCTCTGTCTGGGTGCTGGGGCCTAAATAACCGAAAGTGGCCTTCTCCAGTGGTTGGTAATATGACGCCTTATTCCTTGCTGTGGGACCTCTCTCCTCTGTCTGGGTGCTGGGGCCTAAATAACTGAAAGTGGCCTTCTCCAGTGGTGGGTGATATGAAGCCTAATTTTATGCTATGGGACCTCTCTCCTCTGTCTGGGTGCTGGGGCCGAAATAACAGAAAGTGACCTTCTCCATTGGTGGGTGACTTGAAGCCTGATTCTCTGCTATGAGACCTCTCTCCAATTGATATTGGTTAATTTATTATTTATTTTATTTTAATTCATTTAGCTATCCACATTTGTTTGCAGGGCATTTACCTACATTTTGCTGCCTTTGCAGCCCTCTAGCCCTTTCCTGGACTATTTTACAGCCTTTTTAGTGCCCAAAGTTCAGGTCCCCATTGACTTCAATGGGGTTCGGGTTCGGGATGAAGTCTGGTCGGGTTCGGATCCCGAACCCGAACATTTCGAAAGTTCTGCCGAACTTCTCCAACCCGCAATCCAGCCGTGATTGCACACTTCAGGAAAAAGCACCAGCCTATGAGTGCTCCCACGGTCCAGGCCATCAGAGAGGCTTTTTCCTATAGTGTGCAAGCACGACCACTGCTGTTAGATAGCAGGGTGGTCATAACCATGGAAACAAGCAGTGTATAATGTGATGAAAAAATGAATCCAGCCAACAGAGGAAGCAATATGGACAATCACAATACATTAGTAAGTGCCTTGTATTAACTTTCTCTACATGATAAATGCCATTTACTGAAGTGGGTGGGTGCAGCTAGTTATCATAATTACAGTCTGGTAGTGATGAGAGGGCTTGCGCTTCATTATGTGAGATACAGTGGCCTACTGACCTAATTCCTCCATGTCACTTTCAGGATCCCCCGCCAATGTCACTACTGGACTCAGCTGATTACCGGGTAGAGGAGGAGTGGAGAAGGAAGGATAGACAGTGGAGGCCAGGTTAGGATGCGGTACTGTGTCACCATTTCCAGGGAAACCCCTGCAAGTAGCGTTCGCTAAATACTTTCCTCCGGGGAAGTAATGAGACACCAAATGACCATCCCATAATATGATATGCAAGCGTTATTGGCCACAACATATTACAAACAGTTAGTAGAAGGATTTACTATCTATGGGTCTATAGTGCTACAGTCTGATGTTAGTGTAGCGGCTGAGAAGGTATTTACCACTGTTCATATGAAAAACAACCCGATAAATGCACTGCATAAAAATAAATACCCAAGACGATAAAACAGGTACTGTAACTATATTGTAGGTAAGAACAATGTATGTCAGTTAACTTGTAAAAAAAAAAAAAGCAGAACGGACATACGGAAACGGAATGCACACGGAGTGCCTTCTGTTTTTTTTGCAGACCCGTTGAAATGAATGGTTCCGTATAAGGCCTGCAAAAAAAAACCTAACGGACACGGAATGAAAATACGTTTTTGTGCATAAGGCCTAAATTTGAAGATCCACCAGGTTTCCCTCTGGGCGATCTTTTTATCCTAATCTCCTCCCTTCTTCAGTCGATCCACTATCAATACCTATAAACCTAATCAGACTAGTATGCACCTGATTTAGATCATTAACTTGTCTCGCCACTGCCATATCCTTATTATTGTGGATATCCCCAAGATGATTGCAGATATAGAAACGAGTTTTACGATGGGTCTTCCCAATATGTTCTAAATCACAGGTGCACGTGGCCTTGTAAATAACCCTCCTCGAATGGCAAGTAGTTATGCACTTAAGCAGGTATCCTCAAACTGCGGCCCTCCAGCTGTTGTAAAACTACAACTCTCACAATGCCCTGCTGTAGGCTGATACCTGTAGGCTGTTCGGGCATGCTGGGGGTAGTAGTTTTGCAACAGCTGGAGGGCCGCAGTTTGAGGATGTCTGCACTAAAGAGTCCCTGAGACTCTTGCCACATATATAGATGATTTCTGGTCTGGCACCAGTCACCTCTTATAGGTCTGGGTCTATCTGTAAAATATCTCAATGTCGGGAAATGATGACCCTGACCTGCATAAGAGGCCCCAACAAATGTACCTATCACTCTGGTCATTTCAGTTGAATTGGCTACGCCCATGGAGTGCAGGAGTGTAACACACTCCTGAGTGCCCGAATTTAATGGTTCCATGAAAACCACAGACAGCAACCGGATGCTATCAGTGTGCCGTCTGTTTTTCACTAATTATTTGCATAGAAAACTGTGTAGTGTGTAAAAAAACAAAAACATTGCTGTGTTTTGTGCATGCAAAAGATGAATCAAACCACAGTGGGACACATGGAGATATGTCCTGAACTTGGACCTTTGGAGATACAAAATGGACACAGACATGTTAATTAGGCAACTTTCACACAGTCAGTGTTTTGTCAGTGTTTGATCAGGGATTTCCTGCCAAAACCAGGAGTAGAGGCTACACAAAAATAATGTATAAGGGCTCATGCACATGATCATATGTATTTTGCGATCCGCAAAAATACAGATGACTTCCGTGTGACATCCGTATTGCATCCACTTTTTCCGCATGCATTGCAACAATGCCTACCTTTGTCCGCAAAAACAGACTTGGACAAGTTCTATCTTTTTGCGGACTTGCAGACATACTGGAAACGGAATGCCCACTGAGTCATTTCCGTTTTTGCAGACATGTTGAAGTGAATGGTTACGCATACAGGGTGCAAAAATAACAGACCAGACATGGAAAAAAATATGTTTGTGTGCTCACAATTACTGATGAAAATCACTGACCAAACACTGACTGTGTGCAAGAGGCTTAAGGCCTCTTGCACACTACCGTGGTTTGGTTCCGCATCCGAGCCGCATCACTTCAATGGGGCTGCAAAGATGCGGACAGCACTCCGTGTGCTCCGTTCTGTGGCCCATAAAAAATTATAGATCATGTCCTATTCTTGTCCGTTTTGCGGCCAAGAATAGACATTTCTATAATGGGCTGTCTTTTCCGTTAATCAAATTGCGGAAGGCACACAGGCGGTATTCAAGTTTTGCGGACCGCAAAACACAGAAGCGTTCATGTGCAAGAGGCCTTAGGTAGAACTATAAAACTGTTTAAAACTAAATGTTTGCATGTATGCATTTAGTTAGAAATCTTCATTTCTGTCCTGTGATTGGTTGCACTGAGCAACAGAGACCAGTTTCCTTTGTGGTAAGGTGCAAGGTGTCATATGCGATGGCAGGTACGTGTCACCGAGGTTGCTGGCCTCGGTGAGGTGAGAGCCTGGGTTTTTGTCTGCAGCAGCTAGTGCTGTTTGATTCTTTTAAATAGCATGGCTGCAAAGCCGATCCGGGCCGGCTCTTACTGGGAGCAGCTAAAGAGTAGGGTGGGTGGCTGCTCCCCACGGTCCAGTCCGAGTTTTGGGCTGGGTATAAAACACAGCCATCAGCTGTGTCTGAGGCTGTGATTATCCTGGAGCCTGCTAACAGG
>JAKVIS010004881.1:0-13086 GCA_033119425.1 Bufotes viridis
CTAAACCTTTTTTTCTTTCCCTAATTAGTTGCAGTACACAGTTCTGCCCACTAAGGGTGTACTTAGAAAAGATTGCTGTGTCACACTAGGAACCAAGTTTGGAGAGGACAGTTCCTGAGGGGAGAGTTTTGTGGGGTGTGCGATGAAGGCTGGAGAAAGGATGCTGTGTATGCTGTTCAAGATACAGTTACTGGATTGTCTGGCCAGACAGAAGATCAAGCTGTATACTGCACTGGGACCAGAGAGAGTGGATTGTTTCTTGGAAGGAGTAAGACTAAATTGTAGTGAGTTGCTGGCATTTTCTGCTCTCAGAGGTAACAGATCTGCACACCATACTAAAAAGTTATGAACATTGCATCCAGGAGAGTGTGAGATCAACACAAACTAATCACCCTGCATTCCCCTCCAGCTGCATTGATACAAGCTGTTTGTCTGGAAGACACTGTGTGGACTCTCCTAGTGTATATTTCTCATGCTGATATTGAAATCTTCACAAGGCAAATGCTTAGAGCCTAAGGACCCTGTTCTGAATCATATAGCTTAGTAAAGTGCAGGGAATTATAGGTTCTGGACTTGGACACCAGTTAAGGATTTTTCCTGCACAAGTGAGCTACACTGTCCGCCATTGTTATAAATATTTAACTGAGAAGACGGGCCCCAACACCATGCAGCTGCCAACTATTGTCCATTTTCTTTTCTGCTAACGCCGGGACTATATTTGTGTTTCCTTTGGGTATATTTAAGCGTTGGAAGCCTTCTACAGGGTTTAATATACTCAGCTGTTGTATTTTCATTTGATTAGAGTCAATATCTAACTTTTATTGTGTTCTCACCATAGTTGATCTTTGCAGTGAAACTTGTTATAGAGACACCTTGTGGAGAAAAGTGCAATTGATTGAAATTTTTGTGTAAGAAGCTGTTTGACCGCGCATTACATGTAATACTGCATTAATTTTATAACTAGAAATATTCTGTGCAAGTTTGACTGCTTACCATTATTTTGTTTAGGGTCACATTGTTTGAAAATAAACGGGCCCATTGTTCATATAAACTGTGTCTAAACATTGGGGAAGAAAAAGGAGTTCACCAAAGCAAAGAGAGATCTGAACCATCTATTCCATTTTCTAAGGCACACCCACGGGTGTGCTACATTTGGGGGCTCGTCCGGGATCCATTTCAGACCATAACTCTGTTTCCTCTTTAAGCACAGTAAAGACAACAAAATGGATTCAAAGTTAGTCACTGAGTGGTGTCAGACCTGTAGAGTGGACTTAGACAAAGCACTTGCATTGATAGTCCCCAGTACTGAAATGTCCCGCCGTCAGCTTTATGATTTGATGGAAAAGATTATCCCAGGAGAACATTGTCTAATTAGAGATATCAAAGTAAATAGGGACACAGAAGAGGAGAGGACTGATGTTCTGTTTGAGTGGGAGACACCAGTGTCAGCGTTAGATTTCCCTGAGGACTTTGAATTTGGGAAAGAGGGACTCAAAGCTAGATTGGTTCGACCAGAGTTTTTGCCTGGAAAGTCAGTAGATGCAAATGACATGGTCACCACCTCTGGGTTAGTACAAGCATTGACCGAAGTAATGAGTAAATGTGCGACTCTGGGCCAGAAATCTTTGGCATCTGAATACCGCAAGTTAAAGTTCTTCTCAGGGACTCACCCCACACCAAATGGGGAGGAGGAGTTTGAACCCTGGCTGGATCAAGTGCTTCAAGTAATAGAAGAATGGAATGTGTCGGAAGCTGTTAAGAAACAGCGAGTTGCCGAAAGTCTCAAAGGGGCGGCCGCAGAAGTGATCAGAAATCTAAGACTGAGCAAAAAGGACTGCTCTGCTAGAGACTACTTGAATGCTTTACAAGATGTTTTTGGGCAAACTGAGACAGTGGAGGAGCTTCAATATAAGTTCAGGCATACCTATCAGACGGAGGGGGAGAAATTGTCCCAGTATATTAGGCGGTTGGATCGAATTCTTCATCAACTAATGCTCAAGAAGGGATAAACTCAGACCAAGTAGATCAGAAAAGAGTTCAGCAGATATTTCAGGGTGCATTGCCTCTAGATCCTATCATGATAAAAATGCGGGCACAAACAAAACAGACACCTTTAATGTATCATCAGTTGGTGAAAGCTGTCAGAGAGGAAGAAGCAGTGTTGGAAGAGAGCAGCTCCTCTCAGATACAAACAGGAGCAATGGTTCACAGCGCCTAGTTCCGAAGCATCACAGATACAGTCACAAGTGGCCACATTAGCAGATGCAATAACACAGATTGTCAAGACAGTAGAGGGGCTACAGAAGACAGTCAAGACACTAGCAGAAGAGAAGCAAATAGATGCAGCATCCACAGGTATGGCAGTCAGAAGAGAATTGAATGGAGTCAGATCAAGAGCATTTGTTGGATTCTTTTACCGATGTGGAGAGACAGGACACATGAGACGGAGATGTCCGAATCCTGAGAATCTAAGGAGAGTAAATGAAATGTTTTTGGCGAACTCGACGCAGGGAAACTTCAGAGGGCCTCAGTGAAGGAGCCAACTGTGTGCCCAAGTTTAAAGAGCTCCATAAATAACACCATGAAGGAAAGAACCCCTGCCTCGAATTCTTCGCCCATTTACATTTCAGATGACAGAAAACTAACACGGCCTGATTCTTTGAAGGAGAGAGCAAAGTTTTAAGACTACCATCTACCGCTCATCAGCATGCCGACTGTAAGGCAGTGGAAAGAACAAGGAATGAGAAGCTGCCAGCTGGTCTAATTGGGCCATCCCCTCTAGTGCCAATTAAGATAGAAGGAATCTATAGTAAAGCTTTGTTGGACACTGGGGCTCAGGTTACTATTTTATTCAGAGACTTTTATCAGAAGCACCTAAAACACTTGCCGCTTCAAAGACTGGAAGATCTGGAGATTTGGGGTCTGAGCGACACAAAGTTCCCATATGATGGCTACGTCTCACTCAAGTTAGAGTTCCCTACCTCAGTGGTGGGGATCAGCGAAGAAGTTAACACTCTAGCTGTTGTGTGCCCAAGACCTAAAGAGAAGGGAGAAGCTGCCATGTTGGTTGGGACAAATACAGACTTTATTCGGAGATTTTTGAGACCACAGCTGGCTGAGAATTGTCTTTCACTTCACCCATTCTTAAAACCAGTGTACTATGCTTTAAAAAAGGAGAAGATCAACCCAAAAGAAGAGATTGGGCATGTTTGGTCCCCTTCCGATAGAGAACATGTCATTCAACCAGGAAGAATAACTTGTCTAAGGGCAAAGGTGAGGATGTGTGGAAAGGCAACTACCTCTCACTTCATGACAGAGATGGGCTCGGAAATAGAATTGCCACCTGGTCTGGAGTTAATACCAGAGGTCTGGCCAGCTGAAAAATTGAAGCACCCGCATGATACCTTGTCAGTGGGGTTGAAGAACAAGGGGAGCACTCCCATTATTCTTCGCTCTCAAGTCCGTCTGGGAAATGTATATGCTGCCACTCCTTTGCCTCCAAGTGATAACGTCAATATAGATGAACTGAACCTGGAAGATGTTGACTTAGGAGGTGGTATCTTGTCACCAGAATGGATGGTTCGAATTAAAGAGATGCTAAAGCAAAAGAAGAACTGTTTTTCTGCAGGTGAATATGACATAGGTCGTTCTAAGAGTGCAATGCATAGCATCAGGCTGATGGAAGAGCGGCCCTTCAGGGAACGCTCACGAAGAGTTGCTCCGGGAGATTTGGAGGACCTACGACAGCACTTGATGGAACTGAAAGCCGCTGGGGTGATTCAGGAGTCCAGAAGTCCTTATGCCTCCCCCATTGTGATTGTCAGAAAAAAAAATGGATCAATACGCATGTGCGTTGACTACCGCACTTTGAATCAGCGAACAATCAGGATGCACTTAATTGTTTGGTGGGCAGCAAATGATTCAGTGTGTTAGATCTGAGGAGTGGATACTACCAAATTCCAATGGACCCTACAGATCGAGAAAAGACTGCATTCATCACTCCTCTGGGGTTCTTTGAGTTCAATGACATGCCCCAAGGCCTATCAAACGCACCAGCAACTTTTCAGCGGCTCATGGAAAGAACAGTTGGAGATATGCATCTTCTTGAAGTACTTGTCTACCTGGATGACATCATTGTCTTCGGGAAAACTTTAGAAGAGCATGAGGCAAGGCTAAGGAAAGTGTTGGATAGGATTGAAAAAGAAGGATTGAAACTATCCTTAGACAAATGCAAATTTTTCCAGCCATCAGTGACATATGTCGGACACGTGGTGTCTGCAGAGGGGATAGCAACAGATCCCAGCAAAGTTGAAGTAGTGACATCTTGGCCTAAACCCCGAACCATCACAGAGTTGTGCTCTTTTCTTGGGTTTCTTTGTAGCTATTATAGAAGATTTGTACAAGGGTTTGCCAAGACAGCCCGGCCCCTAAACCAACTGCTTCAAAGTGATGTGGATTTCACTGACTCAGATGAAGGCTTCAAGTTGAAGAAAGTGAGGGGATCAAGAGGGCCTAAAGAGTGTATTGAGGACCGCTGGACCTCTGAGTGTGATGAAGCATTTGAAAAGCTAAAGCATTGTCTTACTCATGCTCCAGTGCTAGCCTATGCTGACTCGACTAAGCCCTATACACTCCATGTAGATGCTAGTAGAGAAGGTTTGGGAGGAGTTCTCTATCAAGAGTAAGACAAGGGGCTGAGGCCTATGGCTTTCATTAGCAGAAGTCTATACCCCACAGAAAGAACTATCCAGCCCACAAATTGGAATTTCTTGCCTTGAAATGGGCTGTAGTGGACAAACTGCATGACTACCTTTATGGGGCTGAGTTCGAAGTTCAGACAGACAATAATCCTTTGACATACATACAGACTACTGCAAAGTTGGATGCCACTGGACATAGATGGATGGCTGCTCTGTCTAACTACAATTTCAGGAAGGAGTTAGCACACTTGCGCTCCCACTCCACTACTGCATCTGTTCAAGCATGCACGCCCGAACAAGTGCCCGCTGCTGGATGCCTGCCCGGCCTACTGTCCTGGCCGTGTGGGAGGTAATACTCTAAAGATTGAAAGGAGAAACCTGCACTAGGTGGTGCACGGTTTCTGGCATTCGCGCTGGTGAGTGGCTAGCCTGGATTTGTGGATTTTAAAGTCCTGTATATGAATTAAATATATGCGTTTGTGTAAGTATCCGTGTTACCTGGAGTTCTCGACGCTGGTGCCGCTTCTTTTCTTTCTCTTTCTCTTTCTTCTTTCGATCTTGATCTCCTGTTCGGACGCTCTACCTGCTAGCGTGGCGGCGCCCGGCCGGTAGCGCATGCACACGTGAGGGAGCTGGTTGCTTGGAAACCTGAAAAGCTAAGTGACGTCACAGCTTGTACGGAAGCCTGAAAGGGTCTTGTTCCTCCAACGCGTTTCTGAGCCTAAACGGGCTCCTTCGTCAGGGAGTGTAGATCCTTCTTCTGTTCCTGCTATTTAAAGCATCACGTTTCCATAGCAATCCACTGAACTTGGAGGCAAGACTGTCAGATACTCTATATAGGTGAGTGAAATTGTGCATAGCATTAAGGCCATTCATGTGTAGAGTTACGTGGTTCCCAATGGCCTGTTGGAGGGGGTTAATTTGCATGTGAATCCTTGCCCTAGATTAGAAGGCAAATAGTTCAATTTCATGGTTTAAGCCATTTGGGATTAGACTATTTAGTTTAAAAATCCACATACTTTCATGTTGGGACATTTGTTTGATGTAGTCCCCGCCCCTTTGTTCTTACGGACTTTTCCAGGCCTCCAAAATGGGATCCTTTAAAAGTACTCGCATGAAACTGCTGGTAGTGCCTTGATAGGGGGTGTCCTTCGAATTTTTTCTTAATGTTATTGATATGTTCTTGTATTCTTGTTTTCAAAGCCCGTTTTGTGCGGCCCACATAGATTTTATTACAGGGACATTGGATATAATATATTACCCCTGTTGTGTGACAAGTAATGAAATTTTTTATTTCGTATTTCAAAGGGACAGTGCCTATCTCTCTGATTGGGCCCATTTTTAGATGTTTTACTGCCTGACAGTTTTTACACATCCTACAAGGAAAAAAACCGACTTTAGATGTAATTGGGACGGTTTTTATTTGCTATATTGTAGGTGCAATCAGGTTGGATAGATTATTGGCCTTTCTAAAGATGAAGGTGGGATTTTTCTTAATCAACCCTCCTATGATTTTATCATGTTTAAGCACTTCCCAATGTTTTTTAATGATTTTCTTAAATATGTGGGAACCCGCACTATACTTGGTTATTATGGGAATGATGATTTCTTTCTTTTCTGGGCCGTCAGGGAATTTGTTTCCATTTTTAGTTTTATTTTTTTGTTATAAGTAAGGAATCCCGTTTGATGCTGCTTACTGATTCCATGATTGGTTTCAAATGTGTGGTATTGTATCCCTTTTCTTTGAATTTGTCATTCAGTAGGTCTAGTTCACCTTCAAAATGTGTGTCCTTAGTACAGTTCCGACGGGCTCTAATATACTGACTATATGGGATCCCTGTTAGCCATGAAGGTAGGTGGCAGCTATTGAGAGGGATAAAACTGTTGGTGTCAGTTGGTTTGTGGAAAGTCCTAGTGTTAATTTCTCCCTCATCTATGAAGATGGTCAAATCCAAAAAGTTTATTTCTGTTTTACTAAATTGAGGAGTAAAATTCAAATAAAATTCATTTTTATTAATATTTTCTAAAAAGTTCAGTAGTGACAACTGGTCACCATCCCAAATAAGTAAAATATCGTCTATAAAACGCTTCCACAGGACCAGGTTCGCACCAACCCCCACCATGGGGCGCAGAGCGGACTCCTCCCACATCCCCATGTAGAGGTTAGCGAAACTTGGTGCGAACCTGGTCCCCATAGCGGTACCCCAGGTCTGCAAGTAAAATTCATTCTCGAATCTAAAATAATTGTGTGTTAAAATAAAGGTGATACAATCACCTATAAAGGAAATCTGTTCCTCTATAAGTTTTCCTCTCTTTGCGTAAAAATATTCTGTGGCCATTCTCCCCTTTTCATTTTCTATTATAGTGTACAAGGATGTAACATCCAGAGTACATAGGATATAGTTATCCTTCCACTTTACTTCCTGAATTTAATTTTTTCGTATAGGTTTCTGTGGGGTCCATGACAAGTTTCTTGTAGGTTTTTTTTATCACTGAGGAGCCTCATGGATTCTTGTTTGTATTTTTCTGTATCCAGAACAACTACTCCCCCTCCCTTGTCAGCTGGTCTTTTATAGCAGTTTTTCTTTATTGAAAGATTTTGTGGGCCCTTTCTTTTATGCGGATTTATTTTCCTCAAGTCCATGCTGACCAGGGTTTGGAATGCTATAATGGCATCTGAATATTCGTTCAGGGGGTTGAAATTAGATTTCGGTTTCAGGGCTGTGTGTTGAATCTCCCTGTTTATTGTGTTAAGTTGTTCTATGGGATTGTCTGGTCCAGATGTATTATTTTGTTGTGGTTGTTGTGAATTTATGTTCCCCTTTTCATGAAATGCTTTTTTAAAGCTAAATTATGGAGAAATTTTTTCATCCCAATGAAGGCATCAAATGCGAAAATTTTGCGGTTGGGGCAAACTTTAGGCCCTTTTGCAAAAGTGCAAGTTCCCTGTCGTGAGGACATGTTCACTGAGATTGAATATTCCCTCCCTTTTTGATGTTTGGTTGTTTGTGTATTTCTTGTTGTTATTTTGGATCCTCTCTTTCCTCTTTTGATTCTTTTTTTCTTCTTGTTGGATTGCGCCGCTGGAAAAAATCCTTCTTTATAGTCTTTCTTTTAGTTATGGGTTTTGTTTGATTTGTGCGTTCTTCACTCAAATTTTGTGTCCTGCTTTTTAATCTTAATGGGTAGGTTTTCCTACAAGGTATTCCTTTCTGGGATTTTGGTAAGTTATGTTGAAATGTTTCCCTATACGTTTTTTTCTTCTCAATTGAGCTGTTAAGGTGTTGTTGTGATGGGGTAGCTTGTTGCTCGGGTAGTGATAGTTTGTCCCTCCTTAGTTTTATTATTTTCAAGGACAATACTAATGTCTCCTTCTGAAAAACTATCCAGTGTTCGGTATCTATTACTTAAAGGAATTATGGGGTTTTTTACCACTATTTCTGGTGATAGTGGAATATGTTGTATTTCAGCCTGTTCCAGAATTTCCTTAGGTGGTGTGTTTTCGTAGGTAGAAAAATTGCTGGAGGTATTATAATTCAGGGGGCAGACACTTTCTACACATATGCTGTCACTGCATGATATTTTGTCAATGGTGTTGTATTCCATTCCAGAGTTGGTATTTGTAACATCTGTCCCAATTACATCTAAAGTCATTTTTTCCTTTGTAGGATGTGTAAAACTGTTAGGCAGTAAAACATCTAAAAATGGGCCCAATCAGAGAGATAGACACTGTCCTTTGAAATACGAAATAAAAATTTCATTACTTGTCACACAACAGGGGTAATATATTATATCCAATGTCCCTGTAATAAAATCTATGTGGGCCGCACAAAGCTGGGCTTTGAAAACAAGAATACAAGAACATATCAATAACATTAAGAAAAAATTCGAAGGACACCCCCTATCAAGGCACTACCAGCAGTTTCATGCAGTATTTCTAAAGGATCCCATTTTGGAGGCCTGGAAAAAGTCCGTAAGAACAAAAGGGCGGGACTACATCAAACAAATGTCCCAACATGAAAGTATGTGGATTTTTAAACTAAATAGTCTAATCCCAAATGGCTTAAACCATGAAATTGAACTATTTGCCTTCTAATCTAGGGCAAGGATTCACATGCAAATTAACCCTCCAACAGGCCATTGGGAACCACGTAACTCTACACATGAATGGCCTTAATGCTATGCACAATTTCACTCACCTATATAGAGTATCTGGACAGTCTTGCCTCAAGTTCAGTGGATTGCTATGGAAACGTGATGCTTTAAATAGCAGGAACAGAAGAAGGATCTACACTCCTGAGCGAAGGAGCCCGCTTAGGCTCAGAAACGCGTTGGAGGAACAAGACCCTTTCAGGCTTCCGTACAAGCTGTGACGATCACTTAGCTTTTCAGGTTTCCAAGCAACCAGCTCCTCACGCGTGCATGCGCTACCGGCCGGGTGCCGCCACGCTAGCAGGTAGAGCGGTCCGAACAGGAGATCAAGATCGAAAGAAGAAAGAGAAAGAAAAAGAAGCGGCACCAGCGTCGAGAACTCCAGGTAACACGGATACTTACACAAACGCATATATTTAATTCATATACAGGACTTTAAAATCCACAAATCCAGGCTAGCCACTCACCAGCTGCAATGCTAGAAACCGTGCACCACCTAGTGCAGGCTTCTTCTTTCAATTTTTAGAGTATAACTACAATTTCAGTCTGAGATATCGTCCGAGCACACAGAATGAAGATGCTGATGGTCTATCCCGTAGACCTCATGAAGATTTACACCCTGATGATGAATGGGTAGAAATACCTGCACCAGGAGTGAGAGCTATGTGCAAATTTTCAACAGTTCAGTCGAGAAGTGAGTGTTGTGCCCAAAGCCTAGCTCTACCAGCCGAAAGTCTACCTTCATCCTTTTGCAATCCAGTCACTCTGCAGGCTTCTTCATTACCAGCTTTGAGCCACAGTGATCTCAGAAGAGATCAGAAGGAAGATCCTTTAGGAAAACTAGCAGTGGCAGCCTTAGAGAAGAACCAAGTTGACATTCTTTCGTACAGATGCCCACCCAATGGCGAGGCTGTTGGTCAAAGAGTGGGACCGGTTGCAAATACGAAGTGGACTTGTATACAGAAGGGCCCCAAGTACCGTCAATAGTGAAAAATGGCAGTTATTACTCCCCAGAAGTACAAGGAGACAGTACTTTGTGCGTTACATGATGAACATGGCCATCTGGGTTATGACAGAACCTTGGGGCTCGTGAGAGACAGATTTTACTGGCCATGTATGAAGCAAGACATAGAAGACTATTGCCGTTCCTGTTTGTGTTGTATTCAAAGAAAGACTTTGCCCACAAGAGCTGCTCCTTTGGGACAGTTAGAGAGTGGAGGACCATTAGAACTTGTATGCATAGACTTTCTCAGTATTGAACCTGACGAAGGGGGAATTAGCAACGTGTTGGTTGTGACAGACCATTATACAAGATACGCTCAGGCATTCCCTGCTCGTGATCAGAAAGCTCTCACAGTGGCTAAACTGCTTGTGGAACAGTTCTTTGTCCATTATGGTCTTCCAAAGAGAATTCATTCTGACCAGGGGCGTGATTTTGAGAGCAAACTTGTAAAGGAACTACTGACACTTTTGGGGGTGCAGAAGAGTCGCACCACCCCATATCATCCACAAGGGGATGCCCAGCCTGAACGCTTTAACAGGACTTTACTTAACATGCTGGGGACTTTGTCTATTGAAAAAAAGAGTCATTGGAGTAGACATGTGGCAACAGTGGTGCATGCCTATAACAGTACAAAAAATGATGCCACGGGGTTCTCGCCTTACTTTTTAATGTTTGGGCGAGAAGCTCGTCTCCTGTCGATCTGACATTTGGAGTCTCTGCTGATGACACTCCGGTGAACTCTCACACTAGCTATGTGGAGAGACTCAAGAAAGGTCTTAAGCAAGCGTATGAGTTGGCTGAAATCTCTTCAGGACTGAGACATCTAACAGAATAAGGCTCGCTATGACAAGAAAGTGAAAGTACATGATCTTCAGCCAGGGGACCGAGTTCTTTTGAGGAATGTGGGCCTACAAGGCAAGCACAAATTAGCGAATCGATGGGGTTCTGATCTCTACATAATCTGCTCCCAACTGCCAAACATTCCAGTCTACCAGGTTCGCCCTGAAGGAAAGGAAGGACCAATTAAGACTTGGCATCGCAACAACTTGATGCCCCTAGCAGAAACTGTGAGGATAATAAATTCTGAACCCAAACGTGCACAAGGAAAATCAAATTCCAGGCGGTCCAGCAGACTGCAGAGAAAAGGAGAGACTACCCCGTCAGCTGAAGAACCAGTGACCCCCTTGATGGGGAAAGAAGACAGTGATAGTGAGTGGGGTATAGATGGACTTTTCTATGATAGTATGTACAACCCCATTGAAAGCGATCTGAATGCTAATGCTCTAGAGTTCGTCCCTTGTCAAGTTGACCAATCCAAAACAGGCATTCGTCTGGAGGGTTCTTCGGCCCTGAATCAGCAACAAAATGAGAGTTTTCCCCTGCCTACTATGGACAATGACCTTTTGTTTGCCGCCAATCCAAGTGTGGGTGACTCCCAGGTTACTCCAGAAATAGAGGACGTGACTACTGCAGAAACAAAGAGTGAGTGTGTCAATGATGCACCCCCTGTTGAAGCATGCTCCCCAGTCAACACCTCTGAACTAAGGCCACCCAGACAGATAAGGCCTCCACAGAGACTCACATATGACACTATGGGAAATAGTACTCAAGAACCTGTGAGCACTGCACATCGAGGAGTCTACGCTCATGTTCCCTTAGCTCTTTGCTCCAAAGGTGACCCCCTTCCCACAATAATGTGTACTAATGACACTCCATGGTGGAATGTCCCATTTGACTATAGTGGCAATGTTCAGTTAGTTGTACACTAAGTGTTATTGAAAAAAAACACGTTAGATTTGAGCCATGCTTTGGGAGGACCCAAGACATTTTAAGTGGGGGGAGAGTGTAACACCCCATAGCTTTTTGTGTAATGATGATGTTTAATGCTAAACCTTTTTTTTCTTTCCCTAATTAGTTGCAGTACACAGTTCTGCCCACTAGGGGTGTACTTAGAAAAGATTGCTGTGTCACACTAGGAACCAAGTTTGGAGAGGACAGTTCCTGAGGGGGAGAGTTTTGTGGGGTGTGCGATGAAGGCTGGAGAAAGGATGCTGTGTATGCTGTTCAAGATACAGTTACTGGATAGTCTGGCCAGACAGAAGATCAAGCTGTATACTGCACTGGGACCAGAGAGAGAGTGGATTGTTTCTTGGAAGGAGTAAGACTAAATTGTAGTGAGTTGCTGGCATTTTCTGCTCTCAGAGGTAACAGATCTGCACTACCATACTAAAGTGTTATGAACATTGCATCCAGGAGAGTGTGAGATCAACACAAACTAATACCCTGCATTCCCCTCCAGCTGCATTGATACAAGCTGTTTGTCTGGAAGACACTGTGTGGACTCTCCTAGTGTATATTTCTCATGCTGATATTGAAATCTTCACAAGGCAAATGCTTAGAGCCTAAGGACCCCGTTCTGAATCATATAGCTTAGTAAAGTGCAGGGAATTATAGGTTCTGGACTTGGACACCAGTTAAGGATTTTTCCTGCACAAGTGAGCTACACTGTCCGCCATTGTTATAAATATTTAACTGAGAAGACGGGCCCTAACGCATGCAGCTGCCAACTATTGTCCATTTTCTTTTCTGAGAACGCCGGGACTATATTTGTGTTTCCTTTGGGTATATTTAAGCGTTGGAAGCCTTCTACAGGGTTTAATATACTCAGCTGTTGTATTTTCATTTGATTAGAGTCAATATCTAACTTTTATTGTGTTCTCACCATAGTTTATCTTTGCAGTGAAACTTGTTATAGAGACACCTTGTGGAGAAAAGTGCAATTGATTGAAATTTTTGTGTAAGAAGCTGTTTGACCGCGCATTACATGTAATACTGCATTAATTTTATAACTAGAGATATTCTGTGCAAGTTTGACTGCTTACCATTATTTTGTTTAGGGTCACATTGTTTGAAAATAAACGGGCCCATTGTTCATATAAACTGTGTCTAAACATTGGGGAAGAAAAAGGGAGTTCACCAGAGCAAAGAGAGATCTGAACCATCTATTCCACTTCTAAGCAGAGGCACACACCCACGGGTGTGCTACATATATATATATAGAGGCTCACTGCAGAGCACGCACACCCCCAGAGTCATTCTTAAAGGGGACTCGCACCGGCCAGACTGTTGCTCCTAGCAACACCCCCAGTAGTCGATTTGACAGTTCTTCAGGCTGCTCCAGCAAAGCTCGAATTCAGCAGGTTAAGCTGGTGCCAGGCCTGCCCCCGGGAG
>JAKVIS010004882.1:0-13033 GCA_033119425.1 Bufotes viridis
TAATCCAAACAATTTCCAAACTTTATCTTGGTCATCAGCAGGTATTGGCTTAATCTGGCAGGCAAATATTTCCCTGCAACAATCTCAACTCTGCTATGAGGTAGCTCTCTCTCAGCTCTGCTAGGTAAATAAGTCTTCCTCTTTTGCTAAAACTTAGCTTAGCTGTCTGTAGTTCGTCTCTTACTTTAGTCCTTCATCCTAGGAACTTCTTGACCTGGCATCAAGCTCACAGTACCCTTCTGCCTTAAGTGACCTCCACAGCAGTTGCCCCTGGAGGAGACAAGCCCAGGAGGGAACATGCAACTATAAACCCCTCCCTCTCTACAGAGGGCTGGGAGGAACCAAAAGGTTCCTCTCCAGAGAAACTATCTCTGCTCAGATTTACTGCCACCTGCTGGTAGACCAGGCAATTACATGAACATAACCAGTTACATAAAGGAAAATGCACATTATTAGATGATGACATGAAGTACTTTAGATGATATACATTAGCACATAGGAGACGGTAGCAAGGCACCAAAAAGAAGTGGTAATGGCACTCCAGGACATTATAGTCACGCATAAAGAACAGACAGAAACTCATTGTGTACTGGCATATTACCTCCAGAGTATTCTTTCTCAGATAGTAAGTGATATGTGTACCAAGTTTTGTTGAAATCGATGGTTGCGTCTTTGAGTGATCGCGGAAAATATATACACACACACACATATATATACATCCTTCTTTATATTTATATAGATTACCGCAAAATTCGTACTCCTCCAAAATTGTTAAGAGGAGTATTTTTTCTCTTCTGGAAAAAATGTAGTGCGACTTCTGCTCCCCAGTGTCTCTTTACCATGCTTCAGCAGTCTCTGTAAGAACAGTCACTGCTGTTGTTCCCCTCCCACACAGTCTCCCTCTCTCAGCAGACCTCGGTGACAGCCCAGCAGCAGTGGCGTATCTATCACGAGGCAAACAAGGCATTTGCCTAGGGCGGCACTTCCAATGGGGCGGCAAGATGCCTTGTTTGCCTCAGTGATAGATTTTTTTTTTTTGTCCGGGCTGCGCTGCTGGGGCTGTGCCGGCGCCGCTCCTCCCCGCCCAGCGCCGTTGTAGGTTATTTATTTACTCCACTTGCCTGAGAGAAGCGCCGGAAGACTCACACAGGCGCACTGGCAGAGGCATTGAAGTGCGCATGCGCCTGCCAGTGCGCCTGTGAGTCTTCCGGCGCTCTCTTCTCAGGCAAGTGGAGTGAATAAATTACCTACAACGGCGCTGGGCAGGTAGGAAATCTGTGGAATCGGATGACACTGGGGGGAGAATCTGTGGATGACACTAAGGGGGAATCTGTGGATGACACTAAGGGGGAATATGTGGATGACACTAAAGAGGGGGAATCTGTGGATGACACTGGGGGAATTTGTGGATGACACTGAGGGGGAATCTGTAGATGACACTGAGGAGGGAATTTGTGGATGACACTGAGGGGGGAATCTGTGGATGACACTGAGGGGGGGAGAATCTGTGGATGACACTGAGAGGGGGGAATCTGTGGATGACACTAAGGGGGGGGGGATATGTGGATGACACTAAAGAGGGGGGGAATCTGTGGATGACACTGGGGGGGGGGATCTGTGGATGGCACTTAAGGGGTGGATCTGTCTGTGGATGGCACTTAAGGGGGGGATCTGTGGATGACACTTAAGGGGGGGGGGATCTGTGGATGACACTTAGTGGGATCAAGGGAGGGGTGTGAGGTGTGGCTGTCGTTATTCACTTTTAAATACAGGAATACAGGAAAGGATGGAGCCTAAAAGGAAGGGTGGGGTTTACAGATAAAGGGGTTTGGCCTTGACAGGAAGGGGCGGGTCAAATTTATATTAGGGGGTGCCCGAGTTTAGTCTCGCCTAGGGCAGCACAAAACCAAGATACACCACTGCCCAGCAGGCTGCATTATCCACACTCCTGAGTGATGCCACAGACCGGCATCAGGACGTTCTGTGTGGGCGGAGCTAACATAGCTCCGCCGCATCCTTTGCCTGCACTTGTTTTAGGCTGGAGGCCTAAACTTTATACTGGGATGACTGGGGATTCTTCTGCATCCGACCCCCAGACTATGACCTCAGCTCCTGGACTGCAGGGGGCTCCCAGGACCCTCTTGTCAAAGTACCTGGTAAGTAGAGATGGCCCGAACTATTTGCCGGCGAACAGTTCCCGGCGAACATAGCTTGTTCGCGTTCGCCTCTGCCGGGCGAACATATGCAATGTTCGGTCCGCCCCCTATACATCATCATTGAGCAAACTTTGACCCTGTACCTCACAGTCAGCAGACACATTCCAGCCAATCAGCAGCATACCCTCCCTCCCAGACCCTCCCATCTCCTGGACAGCATCCATTTTAGATTCATTTGGAATTTGCAGTCTTAGTGAGAGGAGGGAGAGTGTAGTTGCTGCTGATTTAATTGGGAAATCAATAGCTAGGCTAGTGAATTCAGTGTCCACTCCAGTCCTGAAAGACTCATCTGATCTCTGCTGTAAGGACAGCGTCCTGACAGCACCCCAAAAGCCCTTTTTAGGGCTGCAACATTAGTCTGCTTTTTTTCCCTTTATATGCATATTGCAGTTGCATGGCCTGCCTGTGTGTGAGGAGCTGCAGGCCCACAGACTGTAGTGTGCCCACTGCCAGTGCCCACCCCTGTCATCCCGTGTGGTACAGGACTTTGCATCAAAAAAAGGCATTTAATTTTTACACTTTAATCTAAGGTTAGTTGCCTGCCAGTGTGTGTCAGGCTGACTTCCAGTGACTGTAGTGTGCCCACTGCCAGTGCCCACCACTCATACCGGCTGGCACAGGACTTTGCATAAAAAAGGCATTTCATTTTTACACTTTAGTGTAATTTCAGCTGCTTGCCTGCTGCTAGTGTGTGTCAGGCTGACTTCCACTGACTGTAGTGTGCCCACTGCCAGTGCCCACCCCTGTCATCCCCTGTGGCACAGGACTTTGCATCAAAAAAAGGCATTTCATTTTTACACTTTAATCTAAGGTTAGTTGCCTGCCAGTGTGTGTCAGGCTGACTTCCAGTGACTGTAGTGTGCCCACTGCCAGTGCCTACCACTCATACCGGCTGGCAGAGGACTTTGCATCAAAATAGGCATTTAATTTTTACACATTAGTCTAATTTCAGTTGCTTGCCTGCTGCCAGTGCGTGTCAGGCCCACTTCCACTGACTGTAGTGTGCTCACTGCCAGTGCCAACCACTGATACCGGGTGGCACAGTAGCTTGCCGATAAATAAGGCATTTCATTTTTACACATTAGTCTAATTTCAGTTGCTTGCCTCCTGCCAGTGTGTGTCAGGCCCACCTCCACAGACTGTAGTGTGCCCACTGCCAGTGCCAACCACTGATACCGGGTGGCACAGTAGCTTGACGATAAATAAGGCATTTAATTTTTACACATTAGTCTAATTTCAGTTGCTTGCCTGCTGCCAGTGTGTGTCAGGCCCACTTCCACAGACTGTAGTGTGCCCACTGTCAGTGCCCACCACTGATACAGGGTGGCACAGTACCACTTATCGAAAAAAATGACAGGCAGAGGCAGGCCACCCTGCAGGGGCCGTCGTGGTCGTGGTTCTGTGATTTCCACTGTCCCTGGAATAATGCCTAGTGTTCAGAGGCCATGTACCCTGAACCCGAAAAATTCTGAGGACGTAGTTGACTGGCTTAGACAGGACACCCAATCTTCAACAGCTTCCGCTAAGAACCTTGACGCACCATCCTCCTCCAGCTCAGCTTCGGTCACCTGCTCTCAAGTTACCACGCACCCGCCCGCCGCTGATAGGAATAGTACTAGTTAAGACACCACTCATATAGGGTGTCACAGCACATTGCTCTGTGCACGCGCAGTGCCCCAATTTGGGAGTATGAGGCCCGACCAAGCTGCTTTTTCCATCTCCCGGTTCCTGAAATCAATTCAGTTTGGTGTATGAGAGTTTGGTCTGTCATTGTGAAGGCAGTCAAAGGTACCAGGCCTACATTTTTTTTCACAAAAGGCAATCCCTGATATGGGATGTAACAGGGATTAAACTGATGAGAATAGTACTACAGAAAATACCACTCATATTGGGTGTGACAGTAAATTGCACGGCGCAGACGCAGTCACCGTGGTTTAAAACAGAGTGGAGGGAGCCAGCGTTTTTTTAACCATCTCCCCGTTCGAAAAATCTATTCAATAAATGGCCCCCAGATTGGGGACGTTAGAGGGATTAAACTGATGAGAATAGTACTACAGAAAATACCACTCATATCGGGTGTGAGAGTAAATTGCACGGCGCAGAAGCAGTGACCGTGGATTAAAACAAAGGGGAGGAAGCCAGCGTTTTTTTTAACCATCTCCCCGTTCGAAAAATCAATTCAATTGACCTTTCAGGGACCCTTGGTGTTGTACGTGGCTGGGTGGAGGAAGAAACCTTCAATGACACCACCGGGACGTGGCTAGCTTGGTATCCAACCTTGTGCAAATGGGGAGTTTGCGGTTGTGCAAATGGACTGTTTGCGGTGCATTAAAAGAGGAGTTTGGTATGTCAATGTCTGAGAATCGGGCGTAACCCTTACACTACCTGATCGATACAACATCATACCTGATCGTATACACACACTGGATGTTTTAAAGCACGTTATTCCAAACAATTTAGGAATGTTAGTTGATTTATGCCCTTTATGGATTAAAACCCGACTCTGCGTCCACTACGTAATTTTCCATGGGAGTTTTGCCATGGATCCCCCTCCGGCATGCCACAGTCCAGGTGTTAGTCCCCTTGAAACAACTTTTCCATCACTATTGTGGCCAGAAAGAGTCCCTTTGGTTTTTAAAATTCGCCTGTCTATTGAAGTCTATGGCGGTTCGCCCGGTTCGCCTGTTCGCGAACATTTGCGGAAGTTCGCGTTCGCTGTTCGCGAACTGAAAATTTTATGTTCGCGACATCACTACTGGTAAGTCCATCTACTAAGAAGCATGCAGCCATGTCTGTGGAGGGGCTGCAGGGCTGCTGGGGTCACACTCTCATTGTAACAGCTCTGCACTGCCCTCAAGTACTGATGGTCACTGACCTGTAAGTTCCCACTGTCAGCTCTGTGTTTCCCCTGTGGCCCTCCTGTGTGCTCCCTGTGCCCCCTCCTATGTGCTCCCTGTGTCCCCTCCTGTGTTGCTCTTTGTGCCCGCTGTGTGCGCTCCCTGTGCCCGCTGTGTGTGCTCCCTGTGCCTACTGTGTGTGCTCCCTGTGCCCGCTGTGTGTGCTCCCTGTGCCCCCTGTGTGAGCTCCTTCTTCCCCCTCTGTGTGCTCCCTGTGTGTGATCCCTGTGCCCCTGTGTGAGCTCGTTGTACCCCCTGTGTGTGCTTCCTGTGCCCGCTGTGTGAGCTCCCTGTACCCCCTGTATTGTGTTTCCCCTGTGGCCCTCCTGTGTGCTCCGTGTGCCCCCTCCTATGTACTCCCTGTGTCCCCTCCTGTGTTGCTCCTTGTGCCCGCTGTGTGCGCTCCCTGTGCCCCTGGTGTGCTCCCTGTGCCTGCTGTGTGTGCTCCCTGTGCCTACTGTGTGTGCTTCCTGTGCCCACTGTGTTAACCCCCTTCTGCTCCCTCTATGTGCTCCCTGTGTGTGATCCCTGTGCCCCCTGTGTGAGCTCTCTGTACCCCATGTGTGTGCTCCCTGTGCCCACTGTGTGAACTCCCTGTACCCCCTGTGTGTGCTCCCTGTGCCCCCTGTGTGTGCTCTCTGTGGTTCGTATGTAAGCCCCCTGTGCCAATGTGTGAGCTCCTTGTGTTCTGTGGGCTCCATGTGACTCCAGGGCACAACCAAACGGCATGCTCGTTTGGTGCTTGTGATGTGGCCACGCTGCGTTCAATTACTGCATTGCTGTCTGGGCCATATAGGGCTCTAGTTAACCCTTTCACGCCTGATGACGTACATATATGTCATCGTGTGTGTGTTTAAAGATGGCGCACGTCCTGCCCGCTGCAAGCGCCATAGCTGCGGGTGTCTGCCTGCTTCCTATAGCAGACACCCGTGGCTAATGTCCGCAACTGGCAGTAATCCTGACCACGGCATCTGAGCGCACTGAAAACCGAGAGCTTTGCTTTCGGTTGTGCTCCGGCTCCCAGCGTGGCGATCGGAGGAGCCGGAGCATGTATGCAGCAGCCCCTCTCTTTGTAAATGACAGGAGGCTGCTGCATGAGTATTTCCTGTGGAGCCCTTGCCTGCTATAGGGCTCCATAGGAAAAGTAATGAAATCAACATTGATTCCAATGCAAGTGCATGGGAGTCTATGATAATAGCAATCAGATGATTGATTGTTATAGTTCCCTATGGGAACCATAAAAAAGTGTTAAAATAAAAAAAGTAAAAAAAATAAAAAATAAATAATAAAAAAATAAAAATTCAAATCACCCCCCTTTTCTCAAAAAAATAATCATAAAAGAATTTAAAAAAATTAATAAAATACACATCATAGATGTTGCAATGTGTGAAAACGCCCATAGTATAAGAATATAAAAATATATTCCCCATACGGCAAACAGCAAAACGGAAAAAAAAGTGTCCAAATGGCCAATTCACTGTTTTGGTCACTTCATTTTCTACAAAAAAATTTAATAAAAATCAATGAAAAGTTCAGATCGCCCCGCAAAAATTGAGCCCCCATATAGCTCCGTACACATAAGTACAAAAAAGTTATAGGGGTCAAAACATGGTGACAAAAAACTATACATAAAAGGTATTGCCGGATTCGTACTGACCTGTAGAATAAAAGTAACTGGTCAGTTTTATCGCACATCGAACGTCGTAAATAAAAAACCCGTAAAACTGTGGTGGAATTCCTTTCTTTTTGCAATATCACCCCATTTCGAATTTTTTTCCCGCTTACCACTACATCATATGCAACATCAAATGGTGGCGTTGAAAAGTACAACTTGGCCCGCAAAACACAAGCTCTCATATGACTATGTGAACAGACAAATTAAAAAGTTATGGCTCTGGGAAGGCAGGGAGCACAAAATGAAAACGCAAAAAAAAATAACCTCCGGGCTTGCAAGGGTTAAACTAATGAAGACGGAATTGTTTAGGTGGTCTGCATTGTTGATTGGGGGGCGTGGGAGTATAGATTAACCCCTTAAGGACACGGCCCTATTTCACCTTAAGGACCAGGCCATTTTTTCAAAATCTGACCATTGTCACTTTATGTGGTGATAACTTTAAAACGCTTTTTCTTATCCAGTCCATTCTGAGATTGTTTTTTCGTCACATATTGTACTTCATGACAGTGGTAAAATGAAGTCGAAAAATTTCATTTTTATTTATAAAAAAATACCAAATTTACCAAAAATTTTGAAAAATTTGCAATTTTCCAAGTTTCAATTACTCTACTTCTATAATACATAGCAATACTGCCAAAAAAAGTTATTGATTTACATTCCCCATATGTCTACTTCATGTATCGATCATTTTGGGAATGCTATTTCATTTTTGGGGACGTTACAAGGCTTAGAAGTTTAGAAGCAAATCTTGAAATTTTTCAGAAATTTTCAAAAACCCACTTTTTAGGGACCGGTTCAGGTCTGAAGTCACTTTGTGAGGCTTACATAATAGAAACCATCCAAAAATGACCCCATTCTAGAAACTACACCCCTGAAGGTACTCAAAACTGATTTTACAAACGTCATTAACCCTTTAGGTTTTCCACAAGAGTTAATGGCAAATAAAGATAAAATTTCAGAATTTCAATTTTTTGAAAAATTTTCCGTTTGAATCCATTTTTTCCAGTAACAAAGCAAGGGTTAACAGCCAAACAAAACTCAATTTTTATTGCCCCGATTCTGTAGTTTTCAGAAACACCCTATATGTGGTCGTAAACTGCTGTATGGCCAAACTGCAGGGCGCAGAAGGAAAGGAGCGCCATATGGTTTTGGAAGGCAGATTTTGCTGGACTGGATTTTTGACACCATGTCCCATTTGAAGCCCCCGATGCACCCCTAGAGTAGAAACTCCATAAAAGTGACTCCATCTAAGAAACTACGCCCCTCAAGGTATTCAAAACCAGTTTTACAAACTTTGTTAACCCTTTAGGTGTTCCACAAGAGTTATTGGCAAATGGAGATGAAATTTCCAAATTTCTATTTTTGTTACCTTGTCTCAAAAAAAGTGTAATATAGAGCAACCAAAAATCATGTTTACCCTAGAATAGTACCAACAAAACTGACACCTTATCCCATAGTTTCCAAAATGGGGTCACTTTTTGGAGTTTCTACTGTAGGGGAGCATCAGGGGGGCTTCAAATGGGACATAGTGTCAAAAAACCAGTCCAGCAAAATCTGCCTTCCAAAAACCATATGGCGTTCCCTTCCTTCTACGCCCTGCCGTTTGGCCATACAGTAGTTTACGACCACATATGGGGTGTTTTTGCAAACAAGAGAATCAGGGCAATAAATATTGAGTTTTGCTTGGCTGTTAACCCTTGCTTTGTTACTGCAAAATGGATTAAAATGGAAAATTTGCAAAAAAATAGCTGTTTTGGGACTGTTTTTATTTTTGTTATTTACATAGTTGAACTGACAGGTTAGATTGTGTGCTATTTCTATAGAGCAGGTTGTTACGGACGCGACAATACCAAATATGACTACTTTTTGGGGTTTTTGTTTCAGTTTTACATAATAAAGCCTTTTGAAAATAATTTTTTTAGTGTCTCCACATTCTGAAAGCCATAGTTTTATTTTTATTTTTTGGGCGAATGTGTTATGTAGGGGCTCATTTTTGCGGGATGAGATGGCGGTTTGATTGGCACCATCTTGGGGTGCATATGACATTTTGGTCGCTTGCTATGACACTTTTGTGATGTAAGGTGACAAAAATGGCTCTTGACACCGTATTTTTTTTTTTTTTTGCTGTGTTCAGCTGAGGGGTTAGGTCATGTGTTATTTATATAGATCAGGTTGTGACGGACGCGGCGATACATAATATGTATACTTTTTATTTATTTATATAAGTTTTACACAATAATATAATTTTTAAAACAAAAAAAATCATGTTTTAGTGTCTCCATAGTTTGAGAGCCATATATATTTTTTTTTTTTGGGCGATTGTCCTATGTAGGGGCTCATTTTTTGCGGGATGAGATGGCGGTTTGATTGGCACCATCTTGGGGTGCATATGACTTTTGATCGCTTACTATTACACTTTTTGTGATGTAAGGTGACAAAAAAATGGCTTGTTTGACAACGTTTTTATTTTTATGTTTACGGCGTTCATCTGAGGGGTTAGGTCATGTTATATTTTTATAGAGCAGGTCACTTACGGACGCGCGATACATAATATGTATACCTTTTTTTTATTTATTTTGGTTTTACACAATAATATCCTTTTGAATGAAAAAAAACATGTTTTAGTATCTCCATAGTCTGAGAGCCATATATTTTTCAGTTTTTAGGCGATTGTCTCAGGTTGGGTATCATTTTTGCGGGAGGAGGTGACGGATAGATTGGCACTATTTGGGGGTCATATGACTTTTTGATCGCTTGCTATTACACTTTTTGTGATGTAAGGTGGCAAAAAAATGGCTTTTGACAAAGTTTTTATTATTTTTTTACAGTGTTTACTTGAGGGGTTAGGTCATTGGATATTTTTATAGAGCAGATTCTTACGGACGTGTAGATACCAAATATGTCTACTTTTTAATTTTTTTTTACATTTAACACTAAAAGCATTTTTGAAACAAAAAAATCATGTTTTAGTCTGAGAGGCATAGTTTTTATTTTTGGCCAATTGTTTTAGGTAGGGGCTCGTTTTTTGCGGGATGAGATGGCGGTTTGATTGGTACTATTTTGGGAGGCAAACGCCTTTTTGATCGCTTTGTATTACACTTTTAGTGATGTAATGTGCCAAAAATGGTTTATTTACACCATTTTTGGGGTTTTTTTATGGCGTTCATCTGAGGAGTTCAGTCATGTGATATTTTTATAGAGCAGGTTTTTACGGACGCGAGCGATACCTAATATGTGTAGTGTATTTTATTTTTTTAGTTTTTATTCAGTGTTATGTGTTTTTTCATTTTTACTTTTTTTCACTTTTTACATTTTTTGACCCAGACCCACTTGGTTCTGAAAGATCCAGTGGATCTGGTGTCTGTATAATACAGTACAGTACACTATATAGTGCACTGTACTGTATTTTGTACTTAGAAAGTCTGAATAGACCTTTAGCAGGTCTATTCAGACTTTCAGCACCATGGAGAGCAGGGCGGCTTCTGAAAGCGTCCTGTCTCCATGGCAACCATCACCCCCTGCCATAACTGGGCAGGGGGTGATGGATAGGGAGAGAGTGAAGCACCCTCCCTCTTCGATCCCCATCCTGTTGGGGGCTGCAAAGGCACAGCAGCCCCCGATGGGAGAGGGAGGGAGCGCTCCCTCCCTGTTAACCCTTCCATACCGCGGTCCGTACGGACCGCGGTGCGAAGAAGGTTAAGCGGCTGGCATCTGCAGCACAGATGCCAGCCGTTTCCCTATCAGAGTGTCAGCAATGTGCTGACACTCTGATCGAACTCACTAGACACCAGGGATAGATTACAGGGGAGCGGGCGGGGATCGCAATCGCGATCCCGCCCGCCGCACCCTCCCGCCCTCCCGCCCGCCTCCCGCCGCCCGCAACCACCCCCCTGCACCCCCGCAGCCACAGTATGATTGGGGGCTGCAGGGGGTTAAAAAACTATTTGGGGCATTAACTCTCTGATCCCCGCGGTCATAGACCGCGGAGATCAAGACTCAGAAGCGCTGCAAACCGCAGGTCTGAATTGACCTGCGGTTTGCAGCGACGCTTCATATGGGGGTCACAGGACCCCCTGGGCATTGTAACAAGGTACCTGCTGAATGATTTCAGCAGGTACCTTGTTCCGATCACTGCCAGCTGAGCAGCAGTGATCGGAACAACTCATGACGTACCGGTACGTCATGTGTCCTTAAGGACTCGGGAAACATGCCGTACCGGTACGTCATGTGTCCCAAAGGGGTTAAGAACCTGAGTCCAAATTAGCAGTGCTTTTTTTATTTTCAGTACTTGGGGCAGGGCTGTGGAGTCGGTAGATAAATTTTCCGACTCCGACTCCTCAGATTTTGAAACTTCCGACTCCGACTCCAACTCCGACTCCTCGACTCCGACTCCTCTGTATTTAATATGCAAATACGAAGCTGTTCCACCAAGTTCTTCTAATCTCCTCTAGCACAGAGAGGTAGTTGAGCAGAAGCTGCTGCCTTCTCCTTTGTGTGCTGATCTTCTGCTGAAGATAGAGCAGTGGGAGGATCCAGGAAGGGGCAGGGGAAGGGGCATTTATTTTAAAACATGATTTTCCTAGTAGAATCCCATAGTCATGTTTAAAATTTAAGCTAACAATCTGAGTTTACATGTTTTATAGCCTTAGCTGAATGATAGCAGTTTTTCAAATGGTTTACAGCTTCAGTCTTGAACTATTGACTATCCATTCCCTTCACTTATACAAGTGTCTCCAGTCTTTAATCAGTTATCAGTGAGAGGCGAGGATAACCATGGGTTCCCTGTAACAGCCAGACCACAAGACAATGGAAAGTGTAAGTATTGCCGCTCCTTAAAGGGACACTGACAGGCTGATTTTCCAGCTAAAGATATATATATATACTGGTATTCATCAGAGAATTAGGAATAAAACTATACTAATGTTACCCCCAGTTAAGCTGTACTTGTGTTAAAAAAACATTTTAATCTGTATGCAAATTCACAATCTTTATGCCCAATGAGGCAGTGTCTCCTGCGGCTTTGTGCCCAGCCGCGCCCGAAGTACAGCTTCCCAGCGCTGTTCCCCTCGTTATTATTCACTGCACTGGCCTTTTTTTTTAAGGCTAGCTGAACGCTGAATTCCTGCACAGGCGCATGTGTAGAGTGCTGGCAGCAGCCTCGTCTGGCTATGCTGAGGCTGTGCCAGCTTTCTCTCTTCCTCCTCGCTACCTAGTCCTGTCTAGTGCTGCCAGTACTCTACATGTGCGCCTGCCCCCTTGGGCACAAAGGTAGAGAATTTGCATATTGATTAAAACGTTTTTAAACACAAGTAAACCTCAACTGGGGGTAACAGTCGTCTAGTTGTATTCCTAATCCTCTGATGAATACCAGCAGATATATCAGCCTGTCAGTGTCCCTTTAACTGCATAGTGAAGCATATGAAAAGCTTCTTCACGGTCACTTAACGTCTTTGTTTAGCGGTAACGTGACGCACTGCATGCATTGGCCTTTATTCTTACAGTAGAGAAGTAATTAATTATAACTTTATCTGAATTGGGACATTTAAACTTGCTTTTTTTTTTTATTCCAATTTTTTTTTATTCCAATTTAAATCTAGTAGGAGTCGGAGTCGGAGTCGGTCCATTTTTTGCCGACTCCGACTCCAGGTACCCAAAATTGCCTCCGACTCCGACTCCGACTCTGACTCCGACTCCACAGCCCTGACTTGGGGGGAGCAGACCAGGGCTGCTAATAAAGGAATCTGTAAAGCTATGTCACACATTGAGGCAGTATCACAGCCAGATGCCCCATAACAGTGCCATTCACAGATCCCCCATAAGTGTGACCTCCGCAGATCCCCCATAAGTCTGTCCTCCACAGATAACCCATAAGTCTGTCCTCCACAGATGCCCCATAACAGTAGGACCCCTACAGATCCCCCATAACAGTGTGTCCTCCACAGATCCCCCATAACAGTGTGTCCTCTACAGATCCCCCATAACAGTGTGTGCTCTAAAGATCCCCATAACAGTGTGTCCTCTACAGATCCCCCATAACAGTGTGTGTCCTCTACAGATCCCCCATAACACTGTGTCTCCACAGATCCTCATAACAGTTGTGTCCTCCACAGAGTCCCCCATAACAGTGTGTCGTCCACAGGTCCCCCATAACAGTGTGTCCTCCACAGATCCCCCATAACAGTGTGTCCTCTACAGATCCCCCATAACACTGTGCCTCCACAGATCCCCCATAACAGTGTGCCTCC
>JAKVIS010004883.1:0-13247 GCA_033119425.1 Bufotes viridis
TGCTACTTATGCCTATGCCAGAAATATTTACCCACTGCCTTTTCCGTTTGAAGGGCCAGTCACTTGTCTGACATACTTTAAAAAAAAAGAATTAAATTAAAATGAAACACCCTAAAAATGGCTGTGTCACAAGGTAAGTTCACCACAGAATGGCTAAAAAGACATACTTGTATTTCCTATTAATACACCCCAAATCTAGCTGTATTACACAGCACTTTTACCCCAATAACATGCAAAGTTTTCTGGAATTACTGAGCAATCATAGTGTAATTTGGATCCCCAATTAGTGCAGCAAGGTGTAATAGTAATCGTTCATATTACTCAGGCATTTCACTCCCCTATTTGACCCTGCTCTCTGCCTATAGCATGGATAATGCCTCCCTATTCTTTCCCTAAACTTCTAAATAGTTTTTTGTGCTGAATAAACTCTTTCCTAATACTGTCCCAAGCGCCTGTCACGTCTCTCCCTGCACTAAGTACACTGGAAAATGGCAGCAACCAAGATGGCTGAGACTATTTATAAGGCTGTGACATCAAAGGGGCTGGCTTGCTGCATGCCTGGCATTGTGAATGATCCCTCGTTCCCAGAGTTCTTACAGTAGCTCTATGTTCTAACATGTGCAGCAGCCATTTTAGGAAAAAATGTGATTCGTTACCACGGTACCATTTTAAAATTCGGATCAGATTCCATTTTCATCAACTTTGATTCACTCATATCTCATTATAAACACTCATTATAGCTCAGTTCTTATCTTACTGACAAGAATGTGGCTTAAATCAGTGTTTATGACCTCTTAGTAGTTTAGAGATATGGTTTATTAGATGACCAGCACAAAGTGAAAGTATCAGACACACAGCTAGAAAAACAGTTAACCCTTTGTGAAAGAACAGCTCGATATTTTTATTAAAGGCCAATTTAAAAAAATGATTTTGAGCCAAAATGAGTAACAAGCAATCATTAAGAAATTGCCTCGGAAGGTGTATATAGCCTTTAATCTATCCAGCAGTGTGTTATTGGTAACCTGATCTGCATACAACCGTGTAAGGAAAAGGATGTCCACTACAGAGTACAGACACTAGAGAACTTAAATAATGGATTTGTGTACAGGAAAATATTATTTTGGGTTGTGTTTTGTGGAATTTTATCCAAAGAAAAGTTTTTAGTGTTTATGGCTGAGGCCACAAGGACAGTAAAAAGTCTAAGCAAATTCTAACTCTGTATAGCACTAGAGTTTTCTTTTTATACAAGAGAAAAATCCTTAACCAAACATCTAAGAGCTTCTGAGACAGGATGTTTTATTAATAAAACTATACTGAAGAATTAACTCAAAATGAAAGTCCAAATCAATGAGAATTTACCTTACAACAAATGGTGGCTTGGTTCATGTTTTGTATAAACCGCTAATTATTATACTACTAAATAAAAACGCACTAACAGGGTATGCAATGCAATCATGGAAGGAGAAATAATAATAATCATAATAATAATAATAATATACTTGGCCTGTAAAGATTGATGGGCTAATATTGAGGGAGTTGCCATTTGTCACAAACAACTTTCCAATAATGGGGACATACTAAAAGAATGAAGAAAAGAAACTAAGGAAAAGAATGAAAAGCATTATTAATTAGTAAAACTCTAGGGTGTAATCAGTTACCTGTATTTTAGAGAGATGGAATTAATACATAATCCACATATACAAGTCCATTAGTGTTGAGTTAGTCGAAGTTAAACGAATTGACTTAAATCGTGGTAACAAATGTATTTTTCCTGTAATGGCGGTAAAAAAAACTCTCCCCATTTATTTGCTTGTGGAGAGGCCACTGTGGCCATCTTGGTCGAAGAAACCGTGAAAAATCTTGTGCGCGGTGACATGAGACATCCGCATGTTAGCGGGCTGGCTGGTAAAATTTTTATAGGCTTGTTCATAACAAGCCACTTTTTGTTATGACAATTCTTGTACAGAATTTCTTGTGCATCCAAGAAGGAAATAAAAAGGATATATGCATAGTTTATATTGGAATTAACGATGAGCGAACCTGTTCGGACTGAACTTTGCTATTTTTCAGATGGCAGACAAAGCAGAATCTTTCCTGGTTCATTTCGGATGAATATACTAAAACGGCACATAGCATCATTTTAGTGCTTAAGTTGTTAGGAAGACAACTTACTGTACAAGGTAGGGCATCAGCATTCCTGTCACCACAGTAGTCAGGAACATATGGAAGCGAGTCCTAACTGGACTTCCAGCCACTTTCCCTGCCTAATTTCAGTGTAAACCCTAGATGGCAAGTCCGCAAATAGTCAATATTTCCTACTCTGCTACAGTAAAATACAGGCAAACACAAAGACGGTGTCGTACAGGAATGGGGCAGAACCGAATTAACAAAACAGTACAAAATCGCAAGACAGAGGGTAGTCACAAATTAAAGCCAAAGTCAAAATGAGACGGGAAGCACTGTACCAAAACATGAGACAGAGTGGTCAAAGGAAAGTCGAGGTCAGTAACAATAATAGCAATCCACATACAAAACCAGAACCATGAGACATCTAGGGAGTCTGAAGCCATTAGTGGCAAAGGTGTGTGTCCACAAAGTGGTTTAAATAGAGTCCCAGGATCAGAACCTGATAGGTCCATGACTCAGTGCTCCGTTAGTGAGACACAACACAACATAATCAAGCACTGCCAGTTTTCCTCAATTTCTGTGAATTCTATTTCCATAGGGCTGGAATTTAAATGTTTTTAGGAACTTGTTCAAGTTAAATAAACCAGCATATAGGTGATCAACAACCAAAACACAGGCAAGAATACAAAAGTATCTGTGAGGGATAACAAATTTAATTTAATTCAGTTTACCTATATTATCACGTTTTTAATCACAGTTTTTCAAAGATCCAGAGCCAGAGAATATAGGTAGTAGCAGCACCAACTATCCGGCAAGAAGTATTAGTAGTAGTAGGCTGCAGTTATGCCTGCTGGCTTCAGAAAGTCACAACATTATAGTTTAGGAGAAAGAGGATGAGATTGAGGATTGGCTGGCTCAATCCTCCTCTCAGTCACAGCAGGATGATGTTGAGGTGGCTTCACAGTTCCTCCTGCTCCTCCTACTCGCAGCCCCAAAAAAGGCTTTCAGTGGCGTCCTCCCATTCTTCACTGCCCCTTCCTAGAGCGGTACCTTCCTTTTTCCTAAGAAGTGACATGAAAACCCCACAAGCCCTATGGCAGATAGTCAAGACAGTCTCCCTGTTGAGAACTTGTGTGAGAGGAGTCAGCATTTGTACTGTCCTGAGGAGGTTCAGAAAGAGGGTGTAAACCCCAAGCATAGCCGTGTTTGTGGCGGAAGTAGTAGCCCCCATAGCTGCACTATTGGCATTGGGGCAGCGACAGAGATAGTAATAATACACAAACCCATGTTCCCTTCAGACCACAAACCCAAAAGTTGTCAAGGTAGTGAAGCATGCACTTCCCTCTGCATCACCCACTCCAAGAATGAGCTAAAGGCTTTAAAATAGGAACAAAAATGACACAGCACATAGAGAGGCATCGATCCACAAAACAATTACTTTGCCATTTACACCCCAACAAAGCAAAACTCTGAATAAACCGACAGAAGTCAAAAAGTGGCTTTGATGACAGTTTTGCTTAGCAACACCATCTCCCCAAACCAAACAAGAGCTGAATCAAACAACGAATAGGACATGGCACATAACTACAGATCAATGCCATAATTTACTGAAATACCTGCCGGATGAGAGAGATGACAATCGAGCCAGTATTTAGTCAGCTTCTTCTTGGACACTAGGCCCAATGGGAATACTCAAAGATTCAAAATGGACACTTCTGGAAAAGCTCTACTTCCTTGAGCAATTTTTCTGCCACCCCTCCACGGTGAGTGAGGGCAGAAGCCAAATTCTGAGGTTTCCCAGTTGGAAGTGATGACATAAAAGGAATGTAGAAATCACTAGGAAAACCCTCCTCTAATAGCAGTGCTGTGTGGCTTTTTGGGTAGCACCTGAGAAATGGTCCCCTTTTTTTACCTCTTACTGGCGTCTCTCCTTTTGTGATTAATGTTGGCTCCTTTCCATATTCTTTTTTAGAACACCTAGAGAGACCGGACTCTCCCCTGCAGCCCGGGCACTCATGTTTAAAACAGAAATCAGAGCGGAATTTGTATTGCCCCTCATTACATTGCAAGCAACAGCCTCTACTGGGCACATCTGGCCATTCTGTTGCTGACCCTGAACCACCGTCTCCATCCCAAATGGGATGTGTTCTACACTGTGGAGCAACCATCAATTTCATGCACAAGATAATGTCTTTATGATCCCACCAAATTGCTGGGCACGCTTTCCTCTTCTGAAACTGCTCCTCATAACGGAGCCTATGTATAAACCTAGTACACTTTGCCAACAGAATCCAGATAGGATAAAGAGAACAGTTTTTCGAAACTTTGTCCCCAATAACTGCCAATATCATAAAAGCCTGTGCAACGTGCCCCTATTATGTCCCAGGCGTAGTAGGAAATGCCGAGTGGTGTAATAGTGCAGCCTAAAGGTCTCTTATTGTGTGTCACGGTACTCCTACCTGGACACTGCTAAATCCCGGGTTTGGCTTAGAAGCAATAAAAAGGAGAAGATAATTGAGGAATGGGCAAGAAATCAGACAGTAAGCATCCTCTATCAGTTTGGCCACTATTCTAGTCTGCCTGCCCAGAAGTCCATTTAGGGAACAGGGTATGCGCTGGAGACAGGTCAGAGTATAGGTAGGCCTGAACCTAGGTATTGAGGCGGAGGGTCACAGCTTGCTAATTTGCCTCAGCAAGGTATGGCATGTGGAAAAACTGTTCCATCCTGTTTAGGAGGCAGAAATGGCTGCTGTTTGTGGCAGTGGAGGGTGGGAGATGTGTGACTCTGAGGGGGGTGGAGAGGGGCTTCTCTTTTAGACACCCTGGCGGACTTACTCAGCAAAAGGAAAATATTCACTCATTTTGCTTTGATAGTGAGGGTCTAAAAGAATTACATGTGAATAATACGACTGTCAATGCCTATCCAAGCAAGCATAAGCAAGTGTTATTCTGGCCAGTGTGTCTGAGAAGCCATATCAGACTCCCCCTCCGCACTGAGACAATTGATTGTCCTGACCGGTGTCATCGGCATCATCCTACTCCACCTCCATCTCCTCCAGTGGCATCATCTCATTCTCCATGGGAAAGTCTTGGTGTGGTTCCTCAACAGCTACAGGGTGTAAAGCAAGATGCTTTAGCTGCAGAAATCATCAAACCTGTCAATGTTCTGGTTCGATTAATTTTTAAAGTTTGATCCGGACCGAATCTATTTGGGCAGAACAAGATTGGCTCCAATTGCCCTGGTAATTGGTATATAACACCCTCCAGTCTCCTGGGAATCTTAGAATTTTTAGAAAAGCATGTTATCTCTTTTTGTTAATTTTTTTATGAAATTTAGCTTTTTCTTTCCCCTTCTCCAAGCTCTTGAACGCAATGACAGCAAAAGTATATCATGTCTGAGTGACACTAAAATAAATAGCTATGGGAAAAAGCACGTTTGATGGCATTAACCCCTTAAGGACCCGCGTCGTACATGTACGGCGCAACTGGAAGTTACTTAAGGACCAGCGCTGTACATGTACGGCGCAAGTTCCGTGGGGCTCTAGGAAACGATTGGAGGGGGGAATCACGGCACAATGGCTGCTTTTACCAGCATGAAGGCATGCTGGGTAAGGGCAGCATGTTGCTGCAATGCCCTCCTGCAGTTCCAAGCACTGTGATTGGCCGGTCAATGAAAACCGGCACATTGCAGCGCCGGAAGCTGTAAGAAGCATCAGGGCAGGTTGGGGGTTGGTGACTGGTGCTGAACTGGTCAGCACCTGTCTCCTCCAAGGTGAGGCAGGGAACACCGGTGTTTGGGTTCCCCTGCCAGCGCTGCGATTGGCTGGAACAACGCTCCAGCCAATGGCAGCCCTGCATGCAGCCATTCTAGCTGGTGACTGCATGCAGAGAGGTTCTGTCCTTTTCTGTGCTGCTGTTTGCTTGCTGGGACTTGTGGTGCACACCACTGCCCTTTTAACCCTTTCCTGCTCAAAGAAGAAAAAAAGAAGAAAGAAAAAGAACATCTGGAATTGCTGCACTATTTTTTTTTTTCATTTGCTGCTTTGTTCCAGATCCTTAAACCACCCTCCGTACCTTCCCGCCCCACCTCCCTCCCCCCGTCCTTTTTTTACGGACGCAATTTGGTCGGTGCACCTTTTTTGGTCTTTTTATTTTATTTTTTACAATTTTCCAGCTCTGCACCACTTTTTCTGTGTGCGAGCTGTGACCGCCAAGTGCTGTTCAGTGCATACCTGCCTGATCAGCACCTGGGTATTATTCTTTGCTCTTTTTTTTTTTCACATCTGTCATTTTTTTTGCCAATTTTTCCTTTTTTTTTGGGGTTCAAAAAGAAGAAATTGTAGTTAGAGCGTTCTATCTATATGTCCAGTAATATAGAACTCTTTATATATTTATATACGTTAATTTTTAGCCAGTGTTCACTTTTTTAACACTGTAGTGAATTTTTTTACTACAGTTTTTGCACGCATGCGTGCATGCGTGCTGCAGAGCACCGATTAGTAGTATGCTCATTTGCATCTGCACATTTTTGAGTTTTTTTTTTTGTTTTTCTTTTTTCTTTTGTGAAAAAAGACCTGCAGGTAGTGGTAGATATATATATATATATATATATATATATATATATATATATATTTCAGTCAGTGTCAGTTTAGAATTTCACATGAAAGCACCATCTGCATACGTGTATTTTGCAACCACTGAGCACCGATCAGTAGTGTCCATTACTGATCTCGTCTGCTCAGTTTGCACTGCAAGTTATTTTTGTGCAGCAAAGACTTTTTTTTACAATTTTTTTTCTTCTAAATTTAATTTAAAATTTATTACAAGCCCTTTCATGTGTGAAAACACAACATACACACCCCTCACACTAAATAATGGTTTACAAATTTCACTCATCACACCCCAATAAAATAAAAATGGCCATCCACCCCAACGAGTATACTTAGCTTACGAGGCATACGTCATGCTTGCTTCTGATACTGAATCTGCCAGTGAGGGAAAAAAGGATGCCACTTTCCACTGTACGCTAGACGCCCAGGTTGGACCCCAGTAAGTGCAGCAGAGATGATTAAGTTTTGGGTGCTGCATATGGGCATTGTAAAATAAAAAAAAAAACGTTAGGCAATATTGGAGATCGGAAATTTTCTACCAGACTCCAATGTACTGTAACACCATGCCCCGGAAGCAATTTGAGTGAATTAGGAAATTCCTACACTACAGCTACAATTCACAGTGCCCGCCACAAAATGACCCAACATTTGACTGTCTGTTCAAAGTTAGACCTGTCATTGACCACTTTAACACCAAGTTTGCTAAGGTGTACAACCCAGATAAAAATGTCTGTGTAGATGAGTCCCTATTACTCTTTAAAGGGAGGATTAGATTCCGCCAGTTCCTGCCTAGCAAAAGGGCAAGGTATGGCATAAAGATTTACATACTTTGTGAGAGTAGCTCCAGGTACACTCACAAGTTCCGCATTTACGAAGGGAAAGATTCCAGGATAGAACCCCCAGAATGTCCCCCCATCCTAGGAGTTAGAGGGAAGATTGTGTGGGACTTACTGCACCCACTGCTGGATAAGGGTTACCACCTTTATGTGGATAACTATTATACCAGCATAACCCTATTCATGTCCCTAACTGCCAGAGGTACTGTGGCTTGCAGCACAGTGCACAAAAATCAGAGAGGCCTCCCTAGATCCCTGGTAGGGCAAACACTGAAAATGGGTGAAAGTAGGGCTCTCCTCCATGAGAACATGCTGGTGGTTAAGGACAAGAGGGATGTCCTTGTACTGACCACCATTTACACTAACGCAAGCTCCCCTGCTCCTGTACGAAGTACCACAACGACTACCCCCAAACTAGTTTGTATCCTGGACCACAACAGGCACATGGGAGGGGTGGATCTTTTAGATCAAATTCTGAAGCCCTACAGAGCCACACGAAAAATGAAAGTGTGGTACAAAAAGCTGGCCATATACATTGTACAGATGGCAATATGCAATGTGTAAGTGCTATTTCAGTTTGCAGGCCACACAGGAACTTTCCTTCAGTTCCAAGAGGTGGTTATCAAGGCCCTATTTTTTCAAACCCAGGCCAGGGAGGGTCCCAGTACTTCTGGAAGTCATGGTGCCCATGTCGTACCAGGGCAACATTTTCCAGGTCAAGTCCCCCAGACAGAAAGGAAGAGAAGGACCCAAAAAATGCAGGGTGTGTTCCAAAAGGGGAATAAGGAAAGACACCATTTACCACTGCGAAACCTGCCCTGAAAAACCTGGCCTGTGCATGCAGGAGTGTTTTAAAATCTACCACTCATCCATGGAGCATTAATTTAATTTCAACCTATACGCCACCCTGTAATATTTCCACTTTATATCTCAGATTTACTCCACCTCGCTTATCCACTTTCCAACAACCGCTACATATTCTTTTCTTTGACACAACTGTTAAAATGTTCATACAGGGGTGTTCTTTCCAAAATGGGTTCACTTCTTGGGGTTTTTAATTTCTGGGGCTCTCAGGAATATTTTTTAATGAGACATGGCACCTAAAATCCGTGTCTGTTTATTCAAGCCTGCAAAAAACATATTTTGCACTTTGCCTCTAGAGCCCTGCTGTGAGCCCATACTGCAGGCTACAAGCACATATGGGATGTTTGTTGAATGGGGAGAAAATGGGGAACACATACTGGGGTGCATTTTCTCCTTTACCCCATTGTGAAAGAGAAAAATTGGGGTCGGCTAGTAATTTTTCATTTTGAGAAATTTGTTCTTTGAGATCCGGGTTTTTTTAATTTCTGGGGAAAGGAATCTTTTAAATGTGACATGGCACCTAAAATCAATGTCTGTCAATTCAGGTCAGCAAAATCCATATTTTGATGTTTGACTCTAGAGCGATGCTGTGCGCCCGTACATCATTTTTTAAGCATATATGGGGTGTTGCCGTATTCAGCGGGAAATGGGGAACAAAATGTGGGGTGCATTTTGTCCTGTTACCCCTTGTGAAAGTTAAAAATGTGGGTGGAAAGCAACTTTTTCTGGAAAAAAATGCAATTTTTCCTTTTCACAGCCAAGTGTTTTCTAATTCTGGGAAACGCCTGATGGGTCAAAGTGCTCACTACACACCTTGAAATATTCCTTAAGGCGTGTAGTTTCAGTAATGGGGTCACTTTTTGGGGGTTTCTACTGTATGGCCACCTCAGGGTGTCTTCATATGCGACTTAACTCCCAATTACCATTCCAGCTAAATCTGCTCTCCAAAAGCCAAAAGGCGCTCCTTCCACTCTAAAACCTTCTGTTAGCCCATAAATAATTTTTTGCGCACATATGGGGTGTTGCCGTATTCGGGGTGAAATAAGGAACAAAATGTGGATTGCATTTTGTCCTGTTACCCCTTGTGAAAGTGAAAAATGTGGGTGTAAAGAAACTTTTTCTAAAAAAAAAAAAAATGTTTCCTTTTCATAGCCAATTGTTTTCTAATTCAGTGAAACGCCTGATGGGTCGAAGTGCTCACTACACACCTTGCAATATTCCTTGACGGGTGTAGTTTCCAGAATGGGGTCACTTTTTGGGGGTTTCCACTGTAGAGCCACCTTAGGGTGTCTTCATATGCGACATGGCTCCCAATTACCATTCTAGCTAAATCCGCTCTCCAAAAGCCATATGGTGCTCCTTCCACTCTGAAGCCTGCTGTGTGCTCATACATCAGTTTTTTGAGCACACATGGGGTGTTTCTGTAAACTCCTGATTCAGGGTAATAGATTTAGACATCAAATGGAAGAAAAAGCATTCCAGCACTTCTTGGATGAAGATAAAACAATTTTCCTTTATTTCTTTGCTTAGTAAAATAGCATGACATCGGGCATAGTTCACATAGCAGGCAGTGCAGTTGCGACTGTTTAGGACGCGTTTCGAACTCAAGGTTCTTTATCTTTGCAATGCAAAGGAAACTTAGTCTATACAGGGTATAAATAATCAGGTATGGTTGCATGGAACCTCCCACTATGAGGTGGGAACAATCATTCCAAACACCTGTGCATTTGGCTGAAAAAGAAACACCCCTTTGAAAGACTAGTTACCGCATTGCTGCACTATAAATGTTCACATATAACATACATTCATATAAACATATAAAAAAATAAAACGTAGAAAACATTGTAAAGTGTGATGTTAGGTACTCCCAAAACATATTAATAACAGTACATTAATTCTTTGCGTAAATTTAGACCGGAAGGGTATCTTGTTCCTAGCTTATAAATCCAAAAAGCTTCCCTTAATCTTACTAATTTTTCACGATTTCCACCTCTTAAAGGACTTTTAACCTCCTCTATAGCATAGGCTCTCAGGTGTCTTATATCGCCATTATGAACATTAATAAAATGTCACGCTGCATTAGAAATATTCACACTCGATTTATTTGATATGTAATTAAGATGTTCAAGTATTCTTGTTTTAAATTTTCTTATTGTGCTGCCAACATATTTTAATTTACATTCGGTACATTCAACAATATAAACTGTATACGTTGTATTACAGTTAATATATGTTTTTATAGGGAAAGTCTGTTGTTCCGTTGCATCAGAGAAAACTTTGGTATTCAACTAGTGTTGAGCGAACAGTTCGAGCATAGTACGGGTTCGTACCGAATTTTGGGGTGTCCGGGACACGGACCTGAACCCGGACATTTTCAAAAAAGTTTGGGTTCGGGTTCGTTGTTCGGCGATTACTTCCCGCTTTCTGAAGGGCTGCACGGCAGCCAATAATCTAGCGTTTTACTTCTTGCCCCTAAGAGCCCATCACAGCCATGCCTACTAATGGCATGGCTGTGATTGGCCAAGTGCAGCATGTGACCCAGCCTCTATTTAAACTGGAGTCACGTAGCGCCGCACATCAAACTGCTCTGATTATTGTAGGGAGAGGACTCAGCTTCTGTGAGGGCGAGATTAGGCAGGGAAAAGTCAGCAACAGCACCTAATGAACAGATCGATCTACAGCTGTGAATGATTGAACTTCTGCTAGTTATTTGCTCACTGGTTTTTAGGCTGCACAGAGCGTTTTTCTGTCACTTATTTTCTGGGTTGATCGGCGGCCATTTTGGGACTTGTGGTGCACCAGAACAAGCTGCCACCAAGTCCATCAATCCATCAATACTAGTTTTTTTTTTTTTTGCTATATCCTACATCAGGGGCTTGGCTGTGCTAATTGTCACCCGTAGAAACTCAGGAGAGGAATTTCTATATTTTATTAAGGGGTTAAGTACAATTGCCCAAATACCAATCCCCTAAATCAGGTGTTCCAGCTTTGGCTAGACAAGTATAATACTGTCTGCTGTCTGGAAAAGGATAGATTATTTTATGTGGTGGAATTCAATTGCCAAAATAGCAATACCATAAATCAGTGATTTCAGCTGTGGCTGGCAAAGTATAATAGTGTCCGCCAAAACATATATTTTGTTCTGGGGTGAAATTCAATTGCCAAAATAGCAATACCCTGAATCTGGTGTTCCAGCTGTTGCAGGCCAAGATTCATAATGTCTGCAAAAACATATATTTTGTTCTTGGGTGAAATTCTATTGCCAAAATAGCAATACCATAAATCAGTGGTTTCAGCTGTGGCTGGCAAAGTATAATAGTGTCCGCCAAAACATATATTTTGATCTGGGGTGAAATTCAATTGTCAAAATAGCAATACCCTGAATCTGGTGTCCCAGCTGTTGCAGGCCAAGATTCATAGTGTCCGCCAAAACATATATTTTGTTCTGGGGTGAAATTCAATTGCCAAAATAGAAATACCCTGAATCTGGTGTTCGAGCTGTTGCAGGCCAAGTGTAAATCTGTCCATAAAAGGATACCTTTCATCCAGGGCCTAAATACTAGCCCTAAAAGAGATATTTCCCTAAATCAGTGGTTAATGCTGTGCCTGGATTAGTGTAATACGCTACATAAATAAATAGGCAGATAGTGTTAGGTGCCTGTAAAAAAAGGCCTGAATTTGAAATCAATACATTGGGCCAAATTTTTTTTTCTTATTGTGGTGATTGGTGAACAGTAACAATGAGGAAAACATCTAGTAAGGGACGCGGACGCGGTCGTGGTGGTGTTAGTGTACCCTCTGGTGCTGGGAGAGGACTTGGCCATTCTGCCACAGCCACACGTCCTAGTGAACCAACTACCTCAGGTTCCAGTACCGCCAGAATGTACAGCGATATTTGGTGGGGCCCAATGCCGTTCTAAGGATGGTAAGGCCTGAGCAGGTACAGGCGCTAGTCAATTGGGTGGCCGACAGTGGATCCAGCACGTTCACAACATTATCTCCCACCCAGTCTTCCGCAGAAAGCGCACAGGGGGCACCTGAAAACCAAGCCCATCAGTCTGTCACGTCACCTCAATGCATATCAGGGAAACTGTCTGAGCCTCAAGTTATGCAGCAGTCTCTTATGCTGTTTGAAGACTCTGCTGGCAGGGTTTCCCAAGGGAATCCACCTAGCCCTTCCCCAGTGGTATGTTTCCTGATGATGAGGACATGGGAATACCACCTCATCAGATTCTGCACGTCTCTGATGATGACGAAACACAGGTGCCAACTGCTGCGTCTTTCTGCAGTGTGCAGACCGAACAGGAGGTCAGAGAGGAAGACTGTGTGGAAGACGATGCAGGGGACGATGAGGTCCTAGACCCCACATGGAATGAAGGTCGTGCCACAGACTTTCATAGTTCAAAGGAACAGGCAGTGGTGAGACCGAGCCAACAGCGTAGCAAAAGAGGGAGCAGGGGGCAAAAGCAGTCCAGCCGCCGCCAAGAGAGTTCGCCTGCTACTGGCCACCGCCACCAGGAGCCGAGCACCCCAAAGGCAGCTTCAAGGGGTTCCCTGGCATGGCACTTCGTTAAACAATATGCTGACGACAAGACCCGAGTGGTTTGCACGCAGTGCCATCAGATCCTGAAGCGAGGCAACAACGTTCTGAACCTTAGCACAACCTGCATGACCAGGCATCTACATGCAAAGCATGAACTGCAGTGGAGTAAACACCTTAAAAAGCAAGGAACTCACTCAGGCTCCCCCTGCTCCCTCTTCTGCTGCTGCCTCGGCCTCTTCCTCTGCCTCAGAAGGAACGTTTGGCACC